>JADBJO010005537.1:30000-37500 GCA_016801955.1 Conus betulinus
TAAACCAAAAAAAAAAAAAAAAAAAAAAAAAAAAACCTACGATAAGACACGTACGAGAAGAAGCGTGAGGAATGTGTGTGTATATAGGGTGGGGAGGAAGGGGGCTGAAAGGAGGGCAAGACATTGGTGGGGTGGCGGGAGGGGGTGGAGGGTGGAAGGGGTGAGATGGGTGAAAAGAGAGGGGGGAGGAGGGTCTTCAGAATGAACATCCCCACTCCCTTCTCTCCCCTTCTCTCAGTACTGACGACACAACATGTACTGTAGTGCGGCAGGGAGGGAGGGGGGGGGGGATGAGATGAGTTGTTGTTTGTGTTGTTGTGTGTTGTCGTCGTACCTGGCTAAAAGACGCCAGGGATCATCCGAACAGCCGAAGCACATGAGCACTATGGTGCAAATGCATCAGCTAGGGATGAGAACATTACGTGTGGTGACCGTTTTTGATTAACCCGCCACATGGGCAGCAGCCACACTCCGACTTCGGGGGATTTTGGAGACTGATAATGTTATGCTAGGAGCTTGTCACGACTGAAGACAATCCCCGCATAACTATGCACAGCATGACACCATTTTGATGTGGCCTTGGTCTTCTAGCCTATGTCAATTGGTCTGACACAGCATAACAACATGTTGATGTAGCCTTGGTGTTCTAGCCTATGTCAATTGGTCTGACAGCCTTAAGGCAAGACGGGAATGAGATGAGTGAAAAGAGAGAGAGAGAGAGGGAGGAGGGAGGGGCTTCAAAATCAAACAATTACACCCCATCCCCCCACCCCCACCCCCTTTTTTTATCCCAGTACTGACGGACACAACGTACACTGTAGTGCGGCGGGGGAGTGAGGGGGAAGAGATAGGTGAAAAGAGGGAGGGGGGAATGAATGAGGGGCTTCAAAATCAACAATTCCACTCTCCCCCCCTACCTACCCCCTCCTCACCCCTCTTAACTCAGTACTGACGATACAACGTACGCAGCGAGAAGGGAGGGGGGGGGAAGAGATAGGTGAGAAGGGGGGGGGGGGGGGATGAGGGGCTTCAAAATCATCAACAACTCCACTCCCCCACCTACCCCTCCTCACCCCTCTTATCCCAGTACTGACGATACAACGTACACAGCGAGAGGGGGGGGGGGGGGGGGGGGGGGGGCGGAGATAGGTGAGAAAGAGGGGGGGGATAGGTGAGAAGAGGGGGGGATGAGGGGCTTCAAAATCAACAATTCCACTCCCCCTACCCACCCCCTTCTCACCCCTCTTATCCCAGTACTGACGATACAACGTACACAGCGAGAGGTGGGGGGGGGGGGGGGGAGATAGGTGAGAAGAGGGGGGTGTGTGTGAGGGGCTTCAAAATCAACATTTCCACTCCCCCACCCCCACCCCACCCATCCCCCTCCTCACCCCTCTTATCCCAGTACTGACGATACAACGTACACAGCGAGAGGGGGGGGGGGGGGGGGGGGGGGGGAGATAGGTGAGAAGAGGGGGTGTGTGGGTGAGGGGCTTCAAAATCAACATTTCCACTCCCCCACCCCCCCACCCATCCCCTCCTCACCCCTCTATATCCCAGTACTGACGATACAACGTACACTGTAGTGTGGCGGAGGAGAGGGAAAGGGGATGATAATTATAGGTGAAGAGAGAGGGGGGGGGAGGGAGGGAGGAGAGGCTTCAAAATCAACAGTTCCACCACCCCTCTCCCTCCCCACACCCCCCCCCATCCCCCCCCCCCCCCCCCCCCTCACCACCCCCCCCCCCCCCCCCCCCCCCCCCGCCCTCCCTCCCCCTCCCCTCCTCTCCTAGTATTGACAAGACAACATAAACTGTATAGTGCTTATTATTGCCAACAGTCTTGATCAAAGGCAGATGGTCGTAGCCATTCTGTTGGAAGTAGGCTTTTTGTTTTGATAAACTTTCAGGGCGATCTCAAGTCGGTGTGTTATTCGCATATTCTATACTATGTGCGTGTATGGGACATGCTCTTGGAAGGAGAGAAACAAAACGATACTCTCTCTCTCTCTCTCTCTCTCTCTCTCTCTCTCTCTCTCTTATTTTGCATCGTTGACCCTACACAGGGCGAGCACTGGATGTGAAAAAAGCACATCAGTGCTTATCTATTATCCTCGTAAATAAAGAATTTTGTCTTGTCTTGTCTTGTCTTGTCTTCTCTCTCTCTCTCTCTCTCTCTCTCTCTCTCTCTCTCTCTCTCTCTCTCTCTCTCTCTCTCTCTCTCTCTCTCTCTGTGTTTCTCCTTGCCTCCCTCTCTTTCCCGTCTTCTTTCTTTGGCCGTTGTTATTGTTCTTTTTCTTACTTCTGTCTTCGCCTTCTTTCTCCTCTTCTTCTTCTTCTTCTCCTGCTCTTTTTCCTTTCCGTTTCGTCCTTTCCTTCCTGTTCCTTCTTTCTTGTTGTTGTTATTGTCGTGTTTTCTCTTGTTGTTGTTGTTACTCTTCTTCTTCTCTTCTTATTCTTCTTCTTCTTCTTCTTCTTCTTCTTCTTCTTCTTCTTCTTCTTTTTCTTCTTTTCTTCTTCTTCTTCTCCTCCTTCGTCTTTCCCACCTCCCCCTTGACCCCCATTCTCCTCTCTCTCTCTGTCTCTCTGTCTCTCTCTCTGTCTTTCTCTCTCTCTCTCTCTCTCTGTCTCTCTCTCTATCATCGTCTATCTCTGTCTCTCTCTCTGTCTCTCTCTCTCTCGCTCTCTGTCTCTGTATCTCTCTCTCTCTCTGCCTCTCTCTCTGTATCTCTCTCTCTCACTATATCTCTCTTTCTCTCTCTCTCTCTCTCTGTCTGTCTCTCACTCCCTCTGTCTCACTCTATCTCACTCTCTGTCTCTCACTGTCTCTCTCACACTCTCTTTCTCATTCTCTCTCTCTGTCACTCTTTCACTCTCTCTCATTCTCTCTCTCTCTCTCTCTCTCTCTCGCTCGCTCTCTCTCCCATTCACTCTCTCTCTCTCTCTCCTCCTCTCTCCCCCTCTCTCTCTCCCTCTCACACCCTCCCCTTTCTCTCTCTGTCTCCAGTTCTTGCTGCCGTGTGTCATCGTCATCAGAGGTCTACGTATGTCAAGCGACTATCTTCTGAAACGTTACTAGTACTACTATCTTCTGAAAACACTATTATTTTCATAAGATAGTAGTAATACTACTATCTTATGAAAATTATAGTAGTGATTTCAGAAGGTAGTAGTAGTACTGGTAACGTTTCACAAGATAGTCGCTTGGCGTTGCGACTATCTAGTGAAATGATCCCTGTGTGAAATTATGTCCTCTTTCTTAGTATTATTTTTTATCCAGGGTCACTGATCGATGGTCATTTGGCCTGTTAGTGTAGAACGAGTTTATGTGAACAATGTATGACGCTTCTGACCAGTGGTCATTTTGGCCCAAATTCACTGTTTGACAGCTAGTGAGTGTAGAACGAGTTCAGGTGAACAATTTATGACGTTGCTGACCAGTGGTCAGTGTTCTTGACCAGTAGTAATTTTTGCCTAATTTCACTGTTTGACTGCCAGTTACTTCTGTTGTTTCTGTAACAGTAGCGTTACTATTTTACCCAAAATGCTCGTTACAAAGTTCGAGCTTTTACCTTTCCGTTGATATGTAACAATTGCTTGTTAGGTTTATATTAGGAGACAGACATCGCACGCACGCACATATACTCACGCATACGCACACAAATGACATGCATGCGCACTTTGCTCGCACATACTCGCACACAGCACTGCTGTACTGCCCGGACATGCCGTGCCTCCGTGACGGCACAACTATAAAAAAAAAATTCCCATGTTCTCTCGTCTACTTTCTAGGGGATGCAGCTTCCATAAATATTTTGAACAGGGGTCTGGCCACTGGAAGGGTAAGTTTACATGCACCAGCGATGACCTTTGTGACCCCACAGTAGTCCGAACACAGAGACCTGTCTGGCACTGGAGGGCACGTCTAGAATTTCCTGCTTCACCAATTTATCAGGCAGAAGAAGAATGATATGTGGTTTTAGAACTGGTTCAGCAAAGCAGTTCAGAAAATGAAGGGGGTAAACGTAGACAAGTTTATGAAAAGAATCTTAGCTTGATTTATTTGTTCTGTGTATTTAATAGTTTTATACGTCTTATCATCTAAAGCCAAAACAGCGAAAAGTGTGTACTGTATGCAATGATTTAATGTCCTTAAAAAAAGAATTCATATATGCATTACACATATTGAATACCTCAGACTTTCTCTGCATCTGTTCAAAGTAAGAGCGAAGTGTTACGCCCCTTTTCTTCCTCATCTGATGTTGTCATACTAACCCAAACAAACGTACTCAAGATTGTGTTCTATGTTTTACTTCTGTTGTTTCTGTAACAGTTGCGTTACTATTTTACCCAAAATGTATTTAATTCTATGCTCGTTACAAAGTTCGCGCTTTACCCTTTCCGTTGATATATAACAATTGCTTGTTAGGGTTGTATTAGGAGACAGACATCGCACGCACGCACACATACTCACGCACACGCACACAAATTACATATATGCGCACTTCGCTCGCACATATTCGCACACACGGGTGCATCCAATAAGCGCGCGTTTGGCAATTTGACAACATACGCGCATTTACCATAAGCACAAATTATCAGTGTACAATAGGCGTGCATATTTTCGTCCAAGGTTAGTAAAATGAACTGTTTGTTAAGTGCGCATTTCCTTCAGTTAGAAATGTTATTCTAAAATCTTTCTCCACAGCATTCGGCAATACTTACGTGGACTGTACTGTTAAACGCTGTTTACAGTTTATTTACAATAAGTAAAAAAGTCTAAGCATCGAAATCTTTCTCTCCCACTCCCACAAAAGTAAAAAGTATGCGCATGGAAAATCTCTCTCTCTCTCTCTCTCTCTCTCTCTCTCTCTCTCTCTCTCTCTCTCTCTCTCTCTCTCTCTCTCTCTCTCTCAGGGACATGAGAAATGCCGAAATGCCGAAATGAGGCAAAAATGACCACTGGGCAATGACAATGACCACCAGTCAGCAACATCATAAACTGTTCAAATGAACTCATTTTACACTAATTATCTGTAAAACAGTAAAAGTTTTGCCAAAATGACCACTGGACAATGACTCTGACCACTGGTCAGCAGCGTCATGAACTGTTCACATGAACTCGCTCTACACTAACTAGCAGTGAAACAGTGAAATTGGGTCAAAATTACCACTGGTTAATGACACTGACCACTGGTCAGAAACGTCATAAATTGTTCACATGACCTCGTTCTACACTAACTAGCTGTCAAACAGTGATTTGGGCCAAAAATGACACTGGTCAATGATATTGTCCACTGGTCAGAAACGTCATAAATTGTTCATATAAACTCTTCTACACTGATTAGCTGTCAAACAGTAAAATTGTGCCAAAATGACCACTGGTCAATGACATTGACCACTGGTCAACCACAACATGAATTGTTCACATGAACTCGTTCTACACTAGCAGTCAAACAGTGGGAAATGGGGCAAAAATGACCACTGGTCAATGACAATGACCATTGGACAGCAACGTCATAAATTGTTCACATGAACCCGTACTATACTGATTAGCAGTCAAGCGGTGAAAATAGGCCAAATGACCATCGATCAGTGACCCTGGACAGTAATAACACTAAGAAAGAGGACATAATTTCACACAGGGATCATTTCACAAGATAGTCGCAACACGAAGCTACTAACTTCTGAAACGTTACTAGTACTACTATCTTCTGAAATCGCTACTATAATTTTCATAAGTTAGTAGTAGTACTACTATCTTATGAAAATAATAGTAGTGTTTTCAGAAGATAGTAGTACTAGTAACGTTTCAGAAGATAGTCGCTTGACATACGTATACATCAAAGGGCGTTAGCTCTCTATTTCTCTCTCTCTCTCTCTCTCTCTCTCTCTCTCTCTCTCTCTCTCTCTCTCTCTCTCTCCACCGAGACTCGCCGCCGACTGGCCGACGGGGGAGACGTAAAGTGTTATGACAATGCTGTCACAGCAGCCAGGACTCTTCTTCCCAGCAGCCGCTTCCTGGCGGGGTGGCAGAGTGTGGGGTTCCATCTGTGGATTGTTGCCGCTTGGCACCGGAAGCTTTGGTGCCAGGAGGTGGGGGTGGGGGGAGGGGGCGTTGATTGACAGAATGGGGGGGTGGGGGGGTGGGAGTGACGAAAAAGCATTAAAGCAGTCCTGTTTGATATTTGTCCAGAAGAGTTTACTAGTAGTCCCGGAAGGCTCTAATATCCTGGCTCTGAGAGTAGGTTGAAACCGGAAGTCTGTTTGACAAGTTGATTTCCGATACTGTTCAGGGTTAAGCCAGAGTTCAGGTAGTAACGGTACCGGTTGAGTCGGTAGAAATCACCTCGCCTGTTTGAACACAGGAAGAGAGGGGAAGGAATCCGATGCAAAGAAGATTTTGTACTGAAATCTGGATTTCAGTCGGGAAGAAAAAAAAACAACTCTGTGAAGAGCCGGACAGCTGAAGGTCTCCTGGATTTCTGGACTGGAATGGAAAGATTGGAGGAAAAAAAAAAAAAAAAAAGAAAAAAAAAATCAAGCAAAGTGAATTAGAAATTAAAGATCTGTCCAACATTTAATCATGTCAGTATAATCACAAATATACGTTCTGAAAGACGAAGTGGCATCCATCCATTTCTGGACGCGAATGCAAGGTAAATTAAAAGGAAATCCGCAGCAGAGTCAGTTAGAAATGAAAGATCTGTCCAACACAATCATGTCAGTATAATCACAAGTGTTCGCTTTGAAAGACGAAGCAGCATCCACCTGTGGCATAGGAGGCTGGCATTACGAACGGCAGCCAGGAGAGATCAAGGTTGGGGAATCCTGTTAGAATCGTAACCATCATCTTCGCCGAGAAGATGATGCTTCCACCCGCATTCGCCGGCTTGTTCGTGTGTTTGTTTGATTGATTGTTTGTTGCTCTGTCTGTCTGTCTGTCTGTCTGTCTGTCTGTCTGTCTGTGTCTGTCTGTCTGTCTGCCTGTCTGTTAGCAAGATTGCACAAAAAATATTAAAAAATACCGAACTAATTTTCACGAAACTTGGTGGAAAGATGGAGTGTAACCCAAGCACAAGCCTGTATCGTCCTAGAGCGGATCCATCATGTGAATCCGGATCAGTCTGCGGATTCACGATCCAGTCAGAAGAACGTTACATTTTTTTTTTTTTTTTTTCGTTCTCTCCACAGAGCATGAACGCTTTGATGTTCCGGTTTACGAATTGACAACTTTTTTCTTTATGAACTCGCATATGTTCTTTCGGTATTGTAGTCTGCTAATAATGTAAATGGTAACGTCTCGTATGTTTTTAATCCTGTGGGAAGAGAAAAGAAGAAAAAAGAAGGGGAAAAAAAAAACATGGGAAGAAACTCTTTCACTCTGTTTCCTAATGTGACTTCCCCTGGCAGAAAAAAAAAACCGAGTCACTGAGCAAGAACACTTTGAAGTTCCGGTTTACGAATTGACACCTGTCCATGGCCTCACTTTTTTTTCACT
>JADBJO010005537.1:40000-42500 GCA_016801955.1 Conus betulinus
TGTGTTTTTCTTTTTTCTTTTCTTTTCTTTTTTTTTTTGAGAGAGAGAGTGTTGTCATAAATGTAGTGAATCACTGACCGTCTCCTTACAGACGCAGGAAACCCCACTGTATTCTACACTCGGAAAAATCACGTCGTTCGGTCCAGCGCCTCCAAAATTCTGTTTCTTCCTTCCACCTTCCCTTCCCCTCCCTCCCGTCTCCCATCCCCCACCCACTCCCCCTCTCCTCCCCTGTCTGCAGCATCATGTACTAAGTCTAAAACATTTCTGTTTACGAAACAACAAAAACCAAAACGTTTCTTAGGGGTGGGGGTGAGGGGGTGGGGGTGGGGGACACATGGATTTTGTCTCTCATCCTCATGGCATGTAGAGGTGGATGGAGGTGGGAGTTGGGGGGGAGGGAAGAGCGAGGGGGTGGAGGGAAGGCGGTGTGTGTGTGTGCGTAGGGGGGGGGGGGGGGGGGGTTCGGAGGGCGTGGCGCCGCCGTCTTTTATCTCTCCCGTGCCTGGTTTGTTGTCATATGCCAGACGAAACATTTCTGCTGAGGCGTCTCACTCCGTCTCGTCCCCCACCCCCACCCACCACCACCCCCACCCCGACCCCCACCCGCATTCACAATACTGCATCTCCTCCCCCCCCCCCCCCCCCCCCCCCCCCCCCTCTTCTCTCTCTCTCTCCTCTCTCTCTCACTCCCCCCCCCCCCCCTCCCCCTCGGCCCCTCTCCCTCTCTCTCTCTCTCTCTCTCCCCCTCCTCTCTCTCACTCTCCTCTTCTCTCTCACTCCCCCTCACTCGCCTCCACTCTCCCCCACCCACCCCCCCCCCCCCCCCCCCCGTCTCCCCCCCCCCCCCCCCCCCCCCCCCCCACATCCCCAATACCTCACCTCCTCTCTCTCTCTCTCTCTCTCTCTCTCTGGGCTTTCCCCCGCCCCACCCCCAGCCCCTCCCTCGTTCTCCTTACCCCCCCCCCCCCCCCCCTCCACTGCTCCTCTTTCCACGTCTGTGTGGCGTACGGTGCCAGAGGAATGCCAGAATGCACGTGGCAGTTGGCGGATAATACCGGTCCACAATCACAACGGACTCGCTGCTACGTCGCACCTGGGGTTTTCTCGAGACCTCCCCCCTCCCCGCTTCACGCACGCGCGCGCGCGCGCGCACGCACACACACACACACACACACACACACACACACACACACACATGCGCGCGCGCGCGCGCACACACACACACACCACACACACACACACTCCTAGCTACCCCCCCCATCCCTCCTCAATGCTCCACCATCAACTTCCCCCCCCCCCCTCCCCCCCTTACCCCGTCACACCCCCCTTCCCACGTTTCGCACTCGTTCGTCCCTCGTCTACAATCGCGAAAGGTGACCTTTCTGATTTAGTAGCGGCATTGCACGGTCTCTGGGGCTGTGGCAGGTGGGAATCCACCACAACAGACAAGGGATCAGCAGGCCCCGAGGGCTACGTCTGTGGGCGTCCTACGCTAACAGCATCATCGTATCCTGACAGCTGTCCCAACTAGAGCAGTTTTGCGTGTATTTCGTCGATTAATCATAAATATGAAGACGAGCAGGAGAAGCGCAGCTAAGTGGCTACATGTTCTTCTCGTCACTGTCCTAAATATTGTGTGTTTTCGCCTGAAGAAGACCCAAGAGGTCGAAATGCATTGTGTCTAGTCCTGTACTCTTGTTTGTCTGTGTCCTTGGCGGTTACTAACCCCTCTCTTTTCAAATTTTGCTTCATAAATATGAGTGTTGTCATTAATGCTCTGAGTACGCAATCCACCACAGAGAAAGGCTAATTTTGAAAGAAAATCCGATTTCTGTAATGAAATATTAGTAATGCCCCCCCCCCCTCCCCCCTCCCCACCTGACGAACGAATGCATACCTGGTAACCTTTATGTGCGTTAAAATGAGAACCGGGTTAGTGCTCATGTCCGTTCTGTCCCTGGTCACCGTGAGAGAGAGAGAGAGAGAGAGAGAGAGAGAGAGAGAGAGAGAGAGAGAGAGAGAGAGAGAGAGAGAGAGAGAGCCGGCATACCGGTAAAGTACGATAAACAGCGATATCCCTGAGCATAGGAATTGCTGCTGAAGGCACGCACGAACTGGCTGTGTGATGGGACAACACGTGGCCATGCGCGCGGGGATATGGGAAAAAAGAACGAGTGGGCTGTATCCGTAAGGACGTGTGCATTGCTGTAAGCTTACGGTCTGCTGTTAGCATAGGGGCCTCACATACGCATTATCTCACATACGCATTATCTTTGACACTTCCACGCTGCATGGACCATCTGTGAACAAATAATAAGCCCCTCGCCGAAAGACAGTTTGGTTCATCGCATAGTCTACTCCGTCCAACTGGAAGACCCCGTGCCTGTCTCTTGCAATGGCTTTATTGCAGTGGGACCTATCAATGGCTTTTAATGCATTGGCACCTATCAATGGCTTTTAATGCATTGGCACCTATCAATGCCTTTAATGCATTGGC
>JADBJO010005537.1:47500-60000 GCA_016801955.1 Conus betulinus
TCCGTGATGTTATCTTTATCATCTCACGCTTCGTTGACTATCATCTGTTTTAAAAGAAGCAAATACAAGATTTTCTGTCTTTTCCTGCTTTCATGGCGACCGCAGTTTGGATTTCTTCTTTACGTCCAGTTTGAACCGAGTTTGTTCAGTGTCGGTTCGTTCGTGGGCACTGTCGTTGGGTGGACGTGGCGGCGCCCGCTGGAGGGCGGTGCTCACTCACGCTGGCTCCACTACGAAGCGATGATTTTTCTTTTTAGCAGGAGGCATCGTGGGTCACGTGGTATCCTGTGTAATACACAGGAGCAGAACAGTCACTACTAAATTTTATATTTGGCGGAAACAAACAACAACAACAACACAAAAAAGAAGAAAAAAAAGAAAGAAAGAAACAGAAACAAATCCAAACAACGAACCACCGACAACAACAACAACAAAAAAACACCCCCTCCCCCCCAAACACAACAATAACATAACAACAAAACCTAATAATAGCAAACAAACAAATAAACAAACAAGTAAACAAACTTCGAAGATTCCACAAACACATAACGTAATGCATACATGCCTGCACTGAGACAACGATTGTGGTGTAACAAGTTTAAAAAGAAAACGACAACATTTGTTACACCAGTTTTGTCCCGTGTGACATATATGAGGGATCGTGTGAAGTAAACTCTAAGAGCGCCTTTCTGTATATTCACATTTGTCTCTCTTTATTATGATTCAAATGAACTTTAACACGAGGGTTTGTTGTTTTGTTTTTAACCGTTTCTGGACAACCACCAAAGTGTGGAAGGTTTAAAAGCTGAAGCCACCGAACGCCCAAGAATGAACCGCAATGTTTCGGGTCACTGTAACCTTTCTCAAGCAACATTGGCCAACTGACAAACAAAACAGTGTGGAAAGATGTAAAGTGGAATGTAAAGCCGCACAACACCCAGGACAAAAAAAAACAGTGTGGAAGATGTAAAGTGGAAGCCGCACAACACCCAGGACAAACAAAACAGTGTGGAAGATGTAAAGTGGAAGCCATGAAACTGCGATGTTTTCTTTTCACTGTAACCTTTCTGAAGCAATACCGGTCAACTGACAAACAAAACAGCATAGAATTTCTACCAGCAGAGTATTTGGACAGCTGTGTCTCCTCTGTACAAAAACAAAACAGCATAGAATTCTACCAGCAGAGTGTGTGGACAGCACTGTCTCCTCTGTACAAAACAAAACAGCATAGAATTCTACCAGCAGAGTGTGAGAACAGCACTGTCTCCTCTGTACAAAACAAAACAGCATAGAATTCTACCAGAAGTGTGTGTGGACAGCTGTGTCCCCTCTGTACAAAACAAAACAGCATAGAATTCTACCTACCAGCAGAGTGTGTGGACATCACTGTCTCCTCTGTACAAAACAAAACAGCATAGAAAAATTCTACCAGCAGAGTGTGTACAAAACAAAACATCACTGTCTCCTCTGTGTACAAACAAAACAGCATAGAATTCTACCAGCAGAGTGTGTGGACATCACTGTCCCCTCTGTACAAAAAAAAAAACAGCATAGAATTTTTACCAGCAGAGTATTTGGACAGCTGTGTCCCCTCTGTACAAAACAAAACAGCATAGAATTCTACCAGCAGAGTGTGTGGACAGCACTGTCTCCTCTGTACAAAACAAAACAGCATAAAATTCTACCAGCAGAGTGTGCGAACAGCAGTGTCCCCTCTGTACAAAACAAAACAGCATAGAATTCTACCAGCAGAGTGTGTGGACATCACTGTCTCCACTGTACAAACAAAACAGCATAGAAATTCTACCAGCAGAGTGTGGACAGCAGTGTCCCCTCTGTAAAAAAAAAAAAAAAACAGCATAGAATTCTACCAGCAGAGTGTGTGGACATCACTGTCTCCTCTGTACAAACAAAACAGCATAGAATTCTACCAGCAGTGTGTGTGGACAGCTGGGCAGGGTCCCCTCTGAAGCGCTTGCTCCCGGTGTATCGCCCGCCGGTGCTAGAGGGCGCGACAGTTAGAGCACATCCTGGGGCGTGTTGTGGGGTGACTGGGTTGAACGGCGTGGGAATGATTGCTACTGCTTAGACTACGGACGATGAAGCGACGGACACCCCCACCCACCCCCCCCCCCCCCCGCACTCCCCCCACTCAAAAAAAAAAGAAAAAAAAAAAAGAAAAACCTGCAACATTTTTCAAGTCACAGTGAATTTTTACCGACCCGTGGCTTAAAGGGTGAGCGAAGCAAATAATAATAATAATAATAACAATAATAATAATAATAATAATTTATCCATATTATCAATCACCTGTCCACATTACCCGTCCACATTATCATTCGTCTGTCCGCATCTACTATTATCCACATTAGCCATCATCTGTCCACCTCAAACATCCACATTATCAATCATCTGTCCACATCAACTAACCATAATTATTATCAATCATCTGCCCACATCAACTATCCACATTATACCTCATCTATCCACATCACCTATCCACATTATCAATCATCTATCCACATCAACTATCTACATTACCAATCATCTGTCCACCTCAACTCTCCACATTATTAATCATCTATCCACATCAACTATCTACATTACCAATCATCTGTCCACATCAACTAACCACACTATACCTCATATATCCACATCAACTTTCCACATTATCAATCATCTATCCACATCAACTCTCCACATTGTCAATCATCTGTCTACATCCACTATCCACATTATACCTCATATATCCACATCAGTTATCCCCATTAGTCAATCATCTATCCACTTCAGTTTATCCCCATTATCAATCATCTATCCACACCAACTCTCCACATTATCAATCATCTATCCACATCAACTCTCCACATTATCAATCATCTATCCACATCAACTCTCCACATTATCAATCATCTTGTCCACATCAACTTTCCACATTATCAATCATCTTGTTCACATCAACTTTCCACATTGTCAATCATCTGTCCACATCAGCTATCCACATATAGTAATTAAACAAGCTGACTGGCGGGCGAAGGAAACAAAAAATATTTAATGTTGATGATGATTGGAGGTAGGGATGAATAATGGAGGCTTCTTTTTATTGGGTATATACAGTACAGATCCCCCAAAGGATAAAATAGTTGGTCATAAGATATTGTAATCTCTCTCTCTCTTCCCCCCCCCCCCCCCCCCCCCCCCCCCCCCCCCCCCCCCCCCCCCCCCCCCCCCCCCGCATACAGGCGCACACACACAGTGTTGTTCTTTCTCTCTGTCTGCCCCTCTCTTCCACACGCGTACGCGGGGGCGCGCGGGCGCGCGTATGTTTGCACATACATGCGGACACATTCATTGAACAAGCGCGAGAGCGCGTGCGGGCACCCTATGCACCGCGCGCGACACGACGCATTCAGGGCACGTGCGCGTGCGCGCGCATCGCGCGCGCGCATTTGACATATTTACATTTGACATATTTAGGAAACATACAAGGAAACCGAGAACAGAATACTATTCCCCGTACTCACCTTTATCCTCTTCCTCTTTCCCCGTTCTCCCGCACCCAACTCACGGCTGCTTTCCTCTTCTTTTCTTCTAGTAGTGGTCCATGCCCTTCCTTTTGTTGTACCCAGTGTATAAGTTCATTCGTTGTGTTGTATCTACAGGAACTAAACACCCCCGCTGTCTTTCTAATGTTGCTGAATATTAATTGCTGATGAAAATGGATGATAATAGAGAGTAATGGTTACTGGAGATGTAGATAAATGAATAGAAAGATAGACGTGATACCAGAGTTGCTGGAGGCAATTCAGGTACTTATTGGAATATAACAATAAGTGATGCAGATGCAGATGGTCGATGGTTAGAAACAAGTTAATGGATGTTGTTGTTGTTGAGTGATATTTGTATACATATAGTATCTATGCAAAATCATGATGGGTGAGACAGACAGCTCTGTTCCCATGGTGTCAATGGGTGACTTTGCTGGGATATAGTAAGGTTGACAGGAGGCACTGAAGGATGAATTTGATGAGGTATGTAGGAAGAGTGATGCTGGTGGGGTGGGACCGGTGCACATTGTTGATGGATGGAACTGGCGAATGAGACTGATAAATGACATGGCGAACAATGTGATAGAAGATGTTAAAAAGACGGACGGTGTGGACTATTGTTTTGATAAAATGATATTGACTACAGAGATTGAAATGTGATATTGCTTGAGGATGGTGATAGGTTGAGGGAAAGAGAAAGAGTGGGTCACAACACATGTGTGTGTGCGCGCGCGCCCGTTCGCGCACGCGCGCGTACCCGTTCGCGCACGCACGCGCGCGCGTGCGCGGTGCGCGCGGGCGTGCGCGGGGTCGCGCGCGCGCGCACACACACACACATACACGGATGCTTATTCTCCTCCCTCTCTCTCCCCGTCTGTCCCTCTCCTTTTCTAAATAATAAGTTAACTATCCAGTGGAGGGGCTATTATATTATTTCTTTTCTTTATTGCCAACAGATAGATGATGCATTGCCATTGTATGAACATATATTGACTAATGTCATGAGTGTCTTTGTGTTGTGTTATATGACATGCATTCAGGAGCCTACATGTCCAGTTTTGAAGGGCGAAGTCGATGGGCGACGTTGATATGCACTGTGAAAGATAGTGTGGATCGGGAAAGTGGATCGCCTTCGTTGATAGAAGTGATTTTGTTTGTGTTTGCGTTTGCGCGCGCGCGGGTGCGTGCGTGCGCGCGCGGGTGCGCGAGCGCGCTCGTGCTGATGCGGGTGATCGCGGGAGCACGGGCGGAAGTGCCTGTGTGTGTGTGTGTGTGTGTGTGTGTGTGTGTGTGTGTGTGTGTGTGTGTGTGTGTACATATATATTTTTTTTTTCCCATCAGGTCAGGTTTGTTCATTCTTTATGATACCCTATTGCCTTTACATGTTGAGTATCATGCTTTTCTTCTTCTGCTTCTTCTTCTTCTTCTTCTTCTTCTTTTTCTTCTTCTATGCGCCTTCTGCTTGCCTGCGTTGGTCAAGCAATTTTTGATTTAAATTGGAATTAAATTCTTTGCTACATAGTACCGTAGATTTACTGCAATATGCAGTTGTTTACTTCTATATATTTGTTAATGTTCGTGTTGTTTTTCTTGATTGATTGTTCATGGATAGATGTAAGTGGCACAACTGAATTGTATTTGTACATGCTCTTGCTTTTTTTTTCCCCAATTATTTATTGGTTAGATGTATGTGGCACGACTGAAAGCAAAAGACACACTCTGATGAGTGAAGAGACGAAGCGTAGAAAAGTAAAGACAGTCAAGTCGCAATGGATTCTATAACAATATCGTCTTTGAATTGCCAAGGTCTTGGAGGGTACTCAAAAAGAAAGGATGTATTCCATTTTTTAAGACAAAAACAGCACTCTATTTATTTTCTACAAGATACTCATTTTACAAGTAAATTAGAGCGCCAGATAAGAACTGAATGGGGTTATGAATGTGTATTTGCTTCCAACAATTCTCGATCAAGAGGGGTTGCAATACTATTCAATAATAACTTTGAATTCAAAATAAAGAAAACTATCAAAGATGCACATGGTAATTATGTAATAGTAACTATCAATACAATGGGAAAAGACTTAGTATTAGCGAATGTCTATGGACCAAATAATGATGAACCGTCCTTCTTTGAAAATATAAGATTAAAAATAGAAGATTTAAATGTCCCCAACATAATAATGGCAGGGGATTGGAATTTGGTTCTTAATCCCAACATAGATTATCACAATTATAAACATATAAACAACGCCTGCGCACAGGAAGAAGTTAAGGAAAATTATGTCAAGATTAGAGCTAGTCGATATATGGAGAGAGTTGAACCAAGAAACGAGGCGAGGCGATATACCTGGAGAAGACCAAAACCATTTCAACAAAGTAGGCTAGATTTCTTTTTACTGTCCGATACGTTAATCACTTACATAGAAGATGCTGATATTTCGTTCGGATATAGAACAGATCACTTTGATATACATAAATATTGTTTTTAAAAAAGAGAGAGGTGTAAAGGGTTCTGGAAATTTAATTCTTCCCTTTTAAGAGATAAGCAGTATGTAAATCTGGTGAATGAAACGATTGAAAGAATCAAGGAACAATATGCATTGCTGCCTTATAGTAAAAACTCTGTCAGTAAAATCCTGCATGATCAAATTCAGTTCTCGATTTCAGACCAATTATTTTTAGAAACACTAATCATGGAAATAAGAGCAGAAACAATTACATTCAGCATTCGCAAAAAAACAGAAAAAGTAATGAAAAAGAAAAAGAAATTGAAAAGGAAATACAAGACCTGGAAAGTAAAAATTGTTTAACAGAAAGAGACCTGGAGATCTTAAAAAAATAAAAGGGGCAGCTCATTGAGTTAAGAAAAATCGAAAATTGACGGAATAATAATACGATCCAGAGCTAAATGGGCATCTTACGGGGAAAAAATAAGCAAATATTTCTGTTCACTTGAGAAAAGGAACTTCGTAAGCAAAAGAATGCTTAAACTAGTCACGGACCAAGGAACAACTTTGACAGAAACGGGTGATATGTTAAAAGAGACCAAGACCTATTATGAAAATTTATACGCAGAAAGGAAATATTCGATATCGAAATGGAAAATATGTAGATAACCTACCAAAACTAAGTCAGTTAGAATCTGAACAATTGGAGGGATTAATCACGTTAGAAGAAGCTACCAAAGTCCTAAAAAAGATGGAAAATGATAAGAGTCCTGGAACAGACGGCATGACGGTAAATTTCTTTAAATTTTTCTGGAGACAATTAGGAGATTTTGTGTTGTCCGTTCTCTAAATGAGGGATACAGTAATGGAGGAATGTCTGTAACACAAAAAGAAGGAATAATAATTGGTCTTCCGAAAGGAGAGAAACCGCGAGAATACTTGAAGAACTGGAGACCTATCTCACTTTTAAATGTAACGTACAAAATTGCTTCAGCTTGTATTGCAAACAGAATAAAAAATGTTCTACCAAAGCTCATAAACGAGGACCAGACGGGGCTTCGTTCCAGGAAGATACATAGGAGATAGTTTACGAACAATATACGATTTAATACATTATTTAGAAGTGAATCGCTTACGAGGGTTATTAATTTCTGTCGACTTCGAAAAAGCATTCGATTCAATTAACTGGTCATACATGAGTAAAATTCTGGCTGTATTCGGATTCGGAAAAGGTATTCAACGGTGGATAGCATCTTTTTACAATAAAATAAAGTCTTACGTGATAGTGAATGGGAAAGTGTCTTCAGGTTTCATACTTGGAAGAGGTTGCCGTCAAGGGGACCCCTATATCCCCATATCTATTTGTTTTGTGCGTAGAAATACTAGCGACCAAGATAAGACAAGACCCCGATATCAAAGGCATAAAGATAGAAAACACAGAATTCAAAATAAATCAGTTTGCAGACGACACTACCTTTACGTTAGAAGGAGATAAGAAATCATATGAAAAACTATTTAGAAACCTTTATGAATTTCAGCAAATATCTGGACTCAAATTGAACTATGAAAAAACGTTTAATGTTTGGTTAGGTACAGAGAAAAATTCCACGAAAACATATTTACCCTACTATAAAATGGAATGGAACCCCTCACAATTCAAAATTCTAGGACTGTGGTTTACGAATAGTTTATCAGATATGACGGAAATTAATATGAAATACAAATTCGCAGAAGTCCAAAACCTGTTCAAAATATGGTCAAAAAGAATAATAACACCATTAGGTAGAGTAGCTGTGCTCAAATCTCTTTAGTGCTATCAAAACTGGTGTACTTATGGATCCTCTTACCGAATCCTCCTGATTCCCAGATCGCTTCATTACAGAAAATGTGTTTCAAAATTTGTTTGGAATAACAAAAACGATAAAATTAAAAGAAAATACTCAATACATAATATACATAAAGGAGGGATAGGTATACCCGACCTGAAAATATATATCAGCTCCTTAAAAATCGCCTGGATACGGAAGGTGTACATGCACGACCACAAGTGGAAAATAATATTACATTCATTATCCCGAAATAGGTATCATTGACGCATATGACCTGACAGATTTGTTGAAAGTAATGTTATAAACAGATTTTGGAAAGGCGTCTTTCAGTCGTATCAAAGATTCTGCAAACAGGTAGAATTAACTGAGAGTACAGATTTTAGCCGCTGAACCTATCTTTTGTAATGAAAAGTTCAAAGTAGGAGAAAAAACCGTTCTTTTACAAGAAATGGATGCAGAACAATATATTTCTAGTTAAACATTTACTCGATGAGGATGGTAACTTTCTAAGTTGCCATGAACTGTCGGAGAAAATGGGCCTTCATATCAATTTTTTTTAACTCATTTAAGTTGCGTGCATTCGATCAAAGCTTATATACAAAAAAACGAAGATTGAAATTAGATAGTAACATTGGTAATGATAAAACTTTAGCACTTCAAAAATTTGTAGTATTAATAAAGGATCACGTGCTTATTACGATATTATGGTGGAAGCCAATGAGGTTCTTAACACATTAGTGCATTTATCAAGTGGGAACAATGTCTTAATATACAAATTGATTGGGTAGAGGTACTGAAAAGGATTAAGAAAATTAAAGAAACAAAACTGAAATGGTTCCAAATTAAGATGCCACAGAATTCTGGTAACAAACAGTGTGCTGAAAAGTATGCAAATTATTGATAGCGACAAATGTAATTTCTGCATTAGAGAGAAAGACTCAATTAATCACTATCTGTGGGAATGTGAGTTTACCCGTATTTTCTGGAAAGACCTGGAAAGGGTTCTGCAAGTTAACTGTTCACACTGTGTAAGATTATCCCTTAACGTGGAGATGATATTATTTGGTACGGATGAGAAAACAAAAACCGACGATATGCTAGACCTGATGATTTTAATGGGAAAATATTTCTTGTATAAATGTAGAATTAACAAAACAAAACCTAATATAAACATATTTTTGAAGGAGCTGGACTATAGACATAAGATGGAGAAATATATGTCCTTAATGGAGATGAATTATGCAACGTACTTAACAAAATGGTCACCTTATACCAAAATACTAGGGAACTAATGGTATGTATCATATGAAGGTATGCGCGCAGGGTGGGTGTGTGTATGGGTATGTGAGTGTATTATGTTAAAAAGTACTGTATACTCTTTTTTCCTATTTAATCTCGGCCACAACGTGGGTACACAGGATTAATGCCAGTTATTAGAATTTATTTGGCAAGTGTGCTCGTGTAAAAAAAAAGAAAAATACATGTACATTGTATGCGTTTAAATATGTGTAACTATGGATCAGTGTATTGATTTATGTATGTTAGTTGTCATTGTATGTTTGGTCAATTAAAAAAAGTTTTGAATGCAAAAAAAAAAAAAAATAAAAAAAATAATAATAATAATAATAAAGAAAACAAACAAAAAAACAATAACGACCCCCTCCCCCCTAAAAAAAAAAAAAAGGCTGTATTAAAGTAGATATAACTCGAGCGATTGTGCCTGATTTGTTTGTGGTTAAGGCTGTGTCACTGGGAAAATTACCGTTGCCATTTTATTTATGTGTGACTGCATGGACACGTGAAAAAAACAAACAAAAACAAAAACAAAAATGCCCGCGAACCTGTATACATTTTGGTACGCCGAAGTTGATGTTATACTCAATACTGTTGAGACTTAAAACTGTCCATAAGAGTGGTTTTAATTCATATATGCAGGCGAATTAAGTCACGCCTCTACTAAACTCGGCGAGCTAAAGGCGATTTTTTTTTTTTCGCCTTCCAACCTCCATTTTTCCACTTTTTCTTCTTTTTTTTTCTTTTTTTTTCTGCTGTCCAGCGGCATGCTGACTTCATCAAATTTTTCAATGGCAATGTTTTGTCGACAGGGACCGAGTGAGTCTTTCTGATTGAGGCCACAAAACTTGTTTTCAAAATCACCGGTGAGGTTTAAATTTTCGTGTGCCTATACGGCGAGTGACCCCATAACCCAGAATAATTATATGGATAAGCTTAAAGGCGTGGATACACGAGACGCTCGGCGTCTTTGCTAATGAATTTTTTTTTTTTTAAATAAATGCTGTACAACCTCTAAGCACGGCGGGGTTATCTGCGCCTTAAGGGCAAGCCAAGTCCCGGGTTTGCAAATTCGGGGGGGAGGGGGGGGGGGGGGGGGGAGGGGAGCTAAAGGTCCTGACACACGATACGTTTGAGCCTTGCCGATGAAGGCTGTATAAGTTCTAAACCACGGTGAGGTTAATTTCTGTGGCCCGCGAGAGCGAATGGAGGCATGACCCTGTTCTAAAGGCGGTGTGGCATGATACGATTGAATCTGGCGAGCTGACGGGGGGCAATATGCTTACTGCGTTGCTGTGGGTTAATCAAGTCATTAACTCACTCTTTGACGTCGCGTTTGGTGAGAGGTGAAGGCTGCCTTGTGTCTTGGTGTAAAGTAGTTGAGATATTTTTTTACTGATTTCCATGCTCTTGTCTTTTCGTATACATTGGATAGAGAACCCTTTTTATGGGGCGCGCGCGCGCGCACACACACACACACACACACACACACACGCACGCACGCACACACGCACGCACGCACGCACGCACGCACGCACACACACACACACACACACACACACACACACACACACACACACACACACACACACACACACACGCTCGCGCGCAGCGCGCGCGCACACGAACGCACACAAGCATACACACGCACATGCGCGCGTGCGTCACACACACACACACACACACACACGCACGCACGCACGCACGCACACACACACACACACACACACACACACACACACACACACACACACACACACATCGCGGTATAATTTTGCTGCAGTTTCTTCTTTTCACACACACACTTTTTTTTTTTTTTTTTTTTTTTTTTTTTTGCACCGTTTTTAATCAAGCAGGCAATTTCCAAGCGGCTTGAACATCGTGTGTGCTGGAAAGAATGCAAATACTGTTTTATGTAGGTATAAGCGAAGAAAGGAATTCTCTTTAATCTCCCGTCACACATGCAGGTGATTGTCTTTACATAATTAAGTTAAATTTTTTTTCTTGAACAATATTAGAACCGTTGTCAAACAAGAAGAGGAATTTCCAAGAGAGTTGAATAGTGTTTAGAGGAAAAATGACCCCAAAAATGCAGGTTACATGAAGGGATCAAAGAGCAAAAATGAGTAAAGGAAAATGATTTGATGGAATATAATCGAAGAAAAAGGAACTCTGATTCTGAGGAAATCTCCCGTCACACATGCAGGTGATTGTCAGTACATAATTAGGTTAATTTCTTTTTTTTTTTTTTTTGATAAATATTAGAATGTTGTCAGACAAAGAACCATTGAATAAAGGGGAGAGTTGAATAGTGTTTAGAAGAAAAATGACCCAAAAATGCAGGTTACATGAAGGGATCAAAGAGCAAATGTGAATTAATCTTGAGTAAAGGAAAATGATTTGATGGAATTTTGTAATAGGCAAGTCCTTAATTGAACAAGAGGAACCACTAATAACGAGTCTTAAGAGGTCAGAGGCAACATCTGTGGCGCCAGTAGAGGGCACGCGTTCTCAGAAGAAAGAAAAGCTTCGATTAATCACAGTCTGAATTATGTTGACCAGATGCACCACCGAGTCAGACACAGTAAACATCTGGATAATATCGAGGCATGATGAATTTACGTAACGCTCCGAACGGTGCTTGGTGTCCCTAGCATGTATGTGACTGGGGAAAGACTCAGTGACGGTGAGGAAAGAGCCACTGACCGCGGGGAAAGTCCTGTTGACCGCGGGAAAGGACTGTGACCCGGGATTCACTCTCAAACTTCCATGGCGAAAGCTTCGCCGTGCCTGGAGTTGTACTGTCTTCACCTGTCAGCGGAACAGCTTCGAGCGAGGCTGCGGGATGCACACGGCAGTTGCTTGATGGTGGCATTTTTCGCCGGTGGCTCCGCAGTCATGAAATATTGGCTGCTACTCCACGGGAACGCTCCCGTGGAGGTTAGCACCTAAAAGCTTCTTTTGATTACAAATACACTTTGCTAAAGAAAAGTGATAATGTAAATATTTTAACTACTGAAGTTCGTGAACATTTAGAAAACAGCTATCCAACTCATTTAAAAGTGTTTACAGATGGATCGATTATGGAATCCTCTGACAGTGGTTCTGGGTTTGTAATGCCAGTTTTAAATGTCAGGAAATCAAGTTAGTTAGGAAGGGAGTGTTCAATCTACACCTCAGAATTATATGCAGTACTGAAGGTTTTGACTTACAATTATGATACACCAATCGATTTCTAATAAAATTTTTACTTTGTGTTGATTCCAAATCTGTTTTTATAATCACTAGAGCGTTGGGACTGCAAAACTATTAAAAGATTTGCTTTTTAAAATAAAAATCTACATCTACTGCATTGTTTTATAAATCTAGGCATAAGAATTTTT
>JADBJO010005537.1:67500-72500 GCA_016801955.1 Conus betulinus
ATGAGACTAATTGAAGGAGCATAAGTGCAAGGAGGGGAGTGGTGGGTGATGGATGGGATATATATATATATATATATATATATATATATATATATATATATATATATATATATATATATATATAGGAAGAATGCGTCAGATGGCAATTACCTCTATCGTTTAGCAATACAAAACATATCTTTCACTGATTAACTACGCGAATGTGCATTAACACACGCGCGCGCGCCACACGCGCGCGCGCGCGCGCAGGCACGCACGCACGCACGCACACACACATAGTCGAACGCTGTCCGTCCGACGTGTGAACAATTGGAGAGACCATAGTGGATATAAAACCGTCTCCTTACGTCGCAACTCAGCACATGGCACTAATAACTGTATTCATTCCTCCTCCGACTTTTTGTATAAGCAAGATATACCCCCTCGCCATTCCCCCGATCCCCCACCCCACCCCACCTCACCCCTTGCCACTCACCTCCCTACCGCTTTTCTGGAGTATGGGGAGAGGTTTCCATACTATAATCGCCGTTCAATGCGCACGTGATACGTCAACTGTCAGGTTTTATTTCCGTGACATCTGACGCCCAGTGTGTAACTCTAAGCCTGCGCCACGCCCCGTACTGATTCTGCCTGTCAAATTATTATGTCAGGCAGTCTAAACAAACCAGCGAAGTTTAAAAAAAATGTTTTAAGGACGATTGAGCGAGTTAAGGAGAACGGGAAGTGGAAGGGTATGGCTGGCTCCAACATAGAGGGGTGAGGGGAGGGTGAGAAGAAGAGGGAATGGAATGTTTGCTGGTAACAAAAGAAATGCTCTAATGGTGGGGGAGGAGGAAGGGAGCAGAGAGAGAGAGAGAGAGAGAGAGAGAGAGAGAGAGAGAGAGAGGAGAGGGAGGGAGGAGTTCGGAGTTAACACTGATTCTGACTCCACTTCTCGAAAAATCCTTCGAACGAGACGATGAACCCAGGTTCCGTGTGTGAACACACGCATGACAGCTTGCACACGCGTTAAATCCCGTCACCAACTTCCTGAGGAGTAGGTCAGTTTGGCTATTGGCACTGATGACACGTTACACACAGCATGCACCCAGCGTGAAAAGAAATAATCGAAAGAATGAAGGAAGGAAAGTGATTGACTGATAATGGACTGAATGACACGGAAACGACTGAATGAAGCGCCAGCAGCAGCGTTTCGGGTCGTCTCTACCCAGGTAGGCACCCTCTGTCCCAGGATAGGCGGTAAATAGATAATCATTGTAATAATGATAATAATAACAACAATGATAATAATTATAAGAATAATAATGGTAACAATGTCAATAATAACAATAATAATAATGACAACAATAATGATGATGATAACAAGTACGATAATAACAGTAACAATAATCAAATAATTGGACAGTAGAATGTGAAATGATATCGTTAACTGTACATGTGAGTCCTGCCGAGGCATGTAAAGAGACAGAAGTAATATTATTTTTTACCCCTAAAAAAGCTAACGATTGAAGTGCCAGTATTCCATCGGGTTCAGCAGTCACCTGTCAATAAAACACACAGAAGGCAGCCGTCTCGATGTAACAACAGTGATTACAGTGTTACAGTCCAGACTACTGTAGTTTTACATGTTAGCATGAGTACGTAGTTTTACATGTTAGCGTGGGCACTGTAGTTTTTACATGTTAGCGTGGGCACTGTAGTTTTACATGTTAGCGTGGGCACTGTAGTTTTACATGTTAGCGTGAATACTGTAGTTTTACATGTTAATGTGGGTACTGTAATTTTATATGTAAGCCTGGATACCGTAGTTTTACATGTTAGCCTGGATACGGTAGTTTTACTTGTTAGCGTGGTTACCGTACTTTTACATGTTAGCATGGATACTGTAGTTTTGCCTGTTAGCGTGGATACGTAGTTTTACATGTTAGTGTGGGTACTGTAGTTTTTAAATGTTAACGTGGGTACTGTAGTTTTACATCTTAACGTGGATACGTAGTTGTACGTGGGTAACCCTGCACTGCCACATCTTAGGTGGTAGAGTGGTGCATTGTGGCATTTTGCGTTGCGTCTCTGCTATAGTGGTTCGTTGTGGCATTTTGAGATGTGTCTCTGCTATAGTAGTGCATTGTGGCATTTTGCGTTGCGTCTCAGCTATAGTGGTGCAGTGTGACATTTTGCGTTGCGTCTACTCTGTTGCTGGCAGCGGTTACTGAGGAACTTACCTGAGGAACGTGAGTCAACTCAAGTCAAGCGGAACACCTGGTGCTTCCGGAAGATACAATACATTGAATGACTCCTGTGATTATGCTGTCACTGAAAGGTTCGACATGTCACTTGTACATATGTTTAAACGCCCTCTTCTCCACTCTCCTCATGTTCCCCTTCCTTCTGTCCCCTTCTACCCCCCCCCCCCTCTCTCTCTCTCTCTTCTGTCTGTGTCTGTCTGTCTGTCTGTCTGTCTGTCTGTCTCTCTCCCTCTCCCTCTCGCTCTGTTTCTCTCTCTCGCTCTGCTTTTCTCTCTAGTTCTCTCTCGCTTCCCCCCTAGTTCTCTCTCTCTCTCCCTCTCCTCTCTCTCTCTCTCTCTCTCGCGTGCGCACGCGCCACATACGCACTCACTCATACGCACAAACACACACACACACGCACGTATGCTCGCGCGCGCACGCCAGAAATAGGGATTTTTTTATTTAATGGATAAAGCATTGCTCATGAAGCGATCGATCTGCTACTACAATTTGCCTATCTCTGATCGATTTCAATAATCCCTTCGGTCAATTTGGCGTAGTCCACTCCTATGATAGTCTGGGTATTGTGGACCAGAACCGCGATGTTTGCACCACGGGGCACACCCTGTTTGACCACTTCTGGCCGGTCCGCTGGACTTTAGGGAGTCTGTCGTCCAGCCAAAGTAGACAGTCCACAAACCTTCTGGAAGGATTTGTTTCTTTCTCGGAAATTCGTCGCAAGTGGTCCGGTATTCTTCTGCGGTCGATTTTTGGTGTGTGTGTGTGTGTGTGTGTGTGTGTGTGTGTGTGTGTGTGTGTTTGTGTGTGTTTTATTGGTTGCGTCAGATCTTCAACCATGTCCCCATGATGAATCCCACAGTCTTCTCGAGGCCTTGACGGCTGCCCCAAAGCTGCATCTGCAGTTCTGCTTCTTCTGGCCAGGTTTTGACGCCGTAGAACATCATGGGCTTGACAGTGTTGGAGGATGTGCTCTGAGGTCTGAGATTCAGTGCCACACGGACATTCATCTGTGTGGGCAATCTTAATTCGGCTCAGCAGTCGGCAGTGGCCAATTCGGTCCAGTATGAGTTGAGTTCAGTAGGATTTGCAATGTTTCTTCAGTAGAAATATTGCATGACAAACAACTTTTCGTTTCTTTGCAAAATTACATGCTGTCCTCTGTACTCAATGACTTTCATTTATACGGAAATGATTATTTTTTAGAAACCGATTTTACGGTTTTGAGCTGCGTGAGATTTGACTTCTTTAGTAGATGAGAGTCTATGTACTGTCACGTCTTCTTTACTAAGTTTGAGAAACAGACTTTTTTAAATCTACATAACAATATAGCTGCGTTTGTTTGGCGCAGTGACAGCCGCAACATCAGCCATGCACGAATCTTACAAAATATGGATTAACGTTTTGATATCGATCAATACTCAAGACCTTTCTCCTTCTAGGTTCTGAATGTTCGATGGGACAGACAACCCCAGCTCTGACGGGATGAGGGTATAAAATTTCAGCCCAGCCCCTTGTTATCATCCGTCCAAAAAGGCACCACCTTGCGACGCCCACCCATCCAAAAGTTGCGGGTTCGAATCCCGTCAGCGCCCAGATTAAAAAAAAAAAGTTGGCTGCGGAGGGACATCTGGGAGTCATGACCTGGATGTGTGCCCGGCCCCCTCAGAGTGTAAGGAGTTAAGAGCTAAAACACTTGTCTGAGGAGGGGGGAGGGTATTCTCCTCCTCCTCCTTCTCCTCTTCTTCTTCTTCTTCTTCTTCTTCTTCTCTTCTTCTTCTTCTTCTTCCACCTAGACAGGAACCCCAGAGGCACTGACGAAGGCTGTCGTACGGCGGAGGCCCTCCAAAGATCCATAGAGCTTCTCCCTCGTCGATGCATCAGCAGGCCAAGTCTCTGTTCTTAGCTTTTTGTGAGTCGGACAGTCCTGCAGGAAGTGCCCCACAGTCATTGGGGGGCTGTACCGCATGAGCAACTTGAGGACTCGTCAGTGTGGAATTTTGTGAACATGTGGTGTTTGAGTCTGGAGTGCCCTGTCATCAGTCTCATGATGCTCACTTGGTCTGGTCTGGGGCAGCAGGTAGTCCTTCTGGTTGAAATCTAAGTGCTGCTCAATCCATCATCATTTCCTCTCTGAAGGCCTTCTTGTTGAAGTCTGGGTGCTGCTCAATCTATCATCGTTCCTCTCTGAAGGCCTTCTTGTTGAAGTCTGGGTGATGCTCAATCCCTCACCGTTTCCTCTCTGAAGGCCTTCTTGTTGAAGTCTTGGTGCCGCTCAATCTATCACCGTTTCCTCTCTGAAGGCCTTCTTGTTGAAGTCTGGGTGCTTCTCAATCTATCATCGTTTCCTCTCTGAAGGCCTTCTTGTTGAAGCCTGGGTGCTTCTCAATCTATCATCGTTTCCTCTCTGAAGGCCTTCTTGTTGAAATCTGGGTGCTGCTAATCTATCATCGTTTCCTCTCTGAAGTCCTCCTGCTGTCAAGGTCTCCGTGAAGTTTCTTCCTACTCTGGCGTTTCCCCCCTGATGACGTACCAGTCTGAATGACGTCATGACTACCCATCACCTCAGCCCCGCTCTTCCACTGGCACCCTGTCTCCATCATGTTTTCCTCCTCCCATCGGAAAGCAAACACCAAAGGTCTTGTTACTGTTATTATTGTTATTATTACTATCATCATCATCATCATCATTAGCCTTATTACTTTTATCATCATTATCATTATCCATCATCATCATCCTCATCATCATCATCATTAT
>JADBJO010005537.1:80000-82500 GCA_016801955.1 Conus betulinus
GGGATACTAAAGGCGATAGGTGGATGTTACACCCGGAATACTAAAGGCCAAAGGTGGATGTTACACCCGGAATACTAAAGGCGATAGGTGGATGTTATACCCGGGATACTAAAGGCGATAGGTGGATGTTATACCCGGGATACTAAAGGCGATAGGTGGATGTTATACCCGGGATACTAAAGGCGATAGGTGGATAGGTGGATGTTACACCGGGGATACTAAAGGCCATAGGTGGATGTTACACCGGGAATACTAAAGGCCAAAGGTGGATGTTACACCCGGGATACTAAAGGTGAGAGGTGGATGTTATACCCGGGATACTAAAGGCGATAGATGGATGTTTACACCCGGGATACTAAAGGCCAAGGTGGATGTTATACTGGGGATACTAAAGGCGATAGGTGGATAGGTGGATGTTACACCTGGGATACTAAAGGCCATAGGTGGATGTTTACACCGGGATACTAAATGCGATAGGTGGATGTTACATTGGGGATACTAAATGCGATAGGTGGATGTTACATTGGGGATACTAAAGGCGATAGGTGGATGTTACATTGGGGATACTAAAGGCGATAGGTGGATGTTACATTGGGGATGCTAAAGATTATACGTGGATGTTACACCGGGGATGCTAAAGGCAGTAGGTGAGTGTTACACTGGGGATGCTAAAGGCGATAGGTGGGTGTTACACCGGGGATGCTAAAGGCAATAGGTGAGTGTTACACTGGGGATGCTAAAAGTGATAGGTGGATGTTACACCGGGGATGCTAAAGGCAATAGGTGAGTGTTACACTGGGGATGCTAAAAGGTGATAGGCGGGATGTCCGCCTGCCAGTCCTCCCAGTCCTGCAGCATCTCAATTGGTTGATTGGAATCTGTAAGAGGCTGATAAAGGCTCTTCTTTTGAGCCTTTATAGGGTGATGTGGGCTCGCCGCTTCAAGCTGTTCTTTGTGAAATTGAAAGAAGATTTGAATTGAAATTTTAAGTGACTGTTTTCTTCATAAGTAGGAATTTGAGGGTACATTGGCCAAACGTGAAAGGTCGTGGCTTGAGAGGGAGAGAATGATAGAGAGAGCGTGCGAGCAGAGAGAGAGAGAGAGAGAGAGAGAGAGAGAGAGAGAGAGAGAGAGAGAGAGAGAGCACAATGAGCACATGACAGAGAAAGCATAAACTAATACTTGCTGAGCGAAGTGAGGCGGAAAACTGTCAGAATGACACCTCTCAGTTCACCATAGCTCCCTGTGGATGTAACGAAAACTGTCAGATTGACACCTCTCAGTTCACCATAGCTCCCTGTGGATGTAACGAAAACTGTCAGATTGACACCTCGCAGTTCACCATAGCTCCCTGTGGATGTAACGAAAACTGTCAGATGATGACCTCTCAATTGACCATAGCTCCCGGTGGGAGTAACGGAGACTGTATATTAGTTCCCCCCGATGGACTAGAGAAAAAGATTTTTGCTAGCTTTTTTTTTTTTTTTTTTTTTTTTTTTGCGATTACATTTATTCTTCCTCCTCTCTTTCCTTTTCCTTTTTCTTTTTTATTGTTTTTTTTTTTTTTTTTAATCATTCTGGAACCCACCCTGTTCCTACACCCATCTATCCTCCTCTTTACACATACCCATCATCCTCGCTTCCTCGCACCGTCTGCTCTGTCTGTCTGTCTGTCTGTCTGTCTGTCTGTCTGTCTGCTCTCTCTCTCTCCTCTCTCTCTCTCTCTCTCTCTCTCTCTCTCTCTCTTTCTCTCTCTTTTCTCTCTCTTTCTTTCTTTCTTTTCCCGTCCTTCTCTCATTCTCTGTGTGTCTGTTTCTCTCTCTCTCTCATTCTCTGTCCATCTGTCTTGTCTGTCTGTCTGTCTGTCTGTCTGTCTCTCTCTCTCTCTCTCTTCTCTCGCTCTCTCTCTCTCTCTCTATCTCTCTCTCTCTCTCGCCTTCTCCCATTCTCTGTGTGTCTGTTTCTCTCTCTCTCCATTCTCTGTCAGCTGTCTGTCTGTCTGTCTGTCTGTCTGTCTGTCTCTCTCTCTCTCTCTCTATCTCTCTCTCTCTCTATCCTTCCCTCCCTCCCTCCTGTCTCCCTCCTCCGTCCCTCTCTGTCTCTCTGTCTCTCTGTCTGCCTGTCTGTCTGAATGTCTGTCTGTCATGTCTGCCTCTCTCTCTATCTCTCTCTCTCTTTCTGTATGTCTGTCTTTCTGTCTGTCTGTCTCTCTCGTCTCTCTCTCTCTCTCTCTATCCTCTCTCTCTCTCCCGATCGTCCCTCCCTGTGACCCTTTTCTCTCTCTCTTTCTATCAATATCCTCACATTCTGTCTGTCTGTTCAGTCTGTCTGTCTGCTCTCTGTCTCTCTCTGTGATTCTCTCTGGGTCTCTCCCAACATCTCTCTGTGTCCTCACTCTCTCTGTCTGTGTATCCTCTCTCTCTCCTCTCTCTCTCTCTCTCTCTCTCTCTCTCTCTCTCTCTCTCTCTCTCTCTTCAACGTAATGGAGCCAACGCACAGA
>JADBJO010005537.1:87500-92500 GCA_016801955.1 Conus betulinus
GTGTGTGTACGTGTTCGTGCGTGCGTGCGCGCGCACGCGCGTGTGTGTATGTGTGTGTGTGTGTTGTGTGTGTGTGTGTGTGTTTTGAGGAAGGGGGGGGTTGGTAAATAAGAGGGCACCTGTTTGGCTGTCTGTTTTCCGTACGTGTGTACGTATACGTGTACAGACACGCACGCCACACACACACACACACACACACACACACACACACACACACACACACACACACACACACACACACACACCACACACACACCACTTTGCGTGAGCGATTGATCACTAGTGTAAGTCGAAAAGAAATAAGTCGATTGGCCAGTATATCATTTTGAGAGATGACTTGAATGAAGGTGAAGGATTGAGAAACAATAAACAGAGAAAGAAACTTTGCTCCTTGCAGCAGTGTGTTCCATGCAGGCCTAAGACACCACAACAAACAGCAACCCAAAGCTCTACTCCATGTGTCATCATCATCATCATCATCATCATCATCATCATCATCATCATCATCATCATCATCATCGTCATCATCATGTCATGGCCATCATCATCATCATCATCATCATCATCATCATCGCCATCGTCATCATCATCATCGTCATCGTCATCATCATCATCATCATCATCATCATCATCATTATCGTCGTCGTCGTCGTCGTCGTCATCATCACCACCACCACCACCACCCACCACCACGACACCACCACCACCATCCATCATCATCATCATCATCATCATCATCATCATCATCATCGTCCGTCATCATCATTATCATCGCCATCATCGCCATCATCATCATCATCATCATCATCATCATCATCATCTGCGTTGCAGAAGGAACTTTTGATGTCTTGAAAAATGTTTGGGGAGAAAATGGAGCTTGAGGCAAATCCAGGGTAAAACGAAGGTATTCGTTTTTTTCATGGGAGTAAAAATAATGTGATGCATTTATGTTGATAATCAGAGATGATTGTTTCACTCGTTTAAGTATTCAGGTACTGCATTCAACGGAACAGCTTTATTTTTCAAAGAAAAAAGGAAAAAGTCAAAAAAAAAAAAAAAAAAAAAAAAAAAAAAAGAAAAAAAAAAAACAAAAAAAAAAAAAAAAAAAAAAATTATTTTTAAAATTTTTGTTTTATGATTATTATTATGATACTTTCGTGCTTTAAAAAAAAAAAAAAAAAGAAAAAAAAAAACAAGAGGAAAAAAAGAAAAACCAAAGACTTAAAACATTTGTTAATAAAAAAAGTGAAAGAAAAAAAGAAAAAAAAGAGAAAAAAAAAACTCAAAAAAAAAAAAAAACAAAAGTGTGTTTGTGCCCCACAGGAAAAAAATAAAACCTATAACAACAAAAAAAAACAAGAAAAAAACAAAGGCAACCGACCACCTCAAGGCATATCCTACGTCCACCCAACCTCTCTGTCATCCAACGCTTTCCCCTCCTCATCGCATCCCCACGGCCACATACTCTGTGGGTGGGGACTGGTTACTGGGGGGCCAGAGATGGTGTCAGTGGAATCATGCACAGCGGATGCAGCCATGGAAGTCTACAAACAGTTGGGAAACAAAAATTCCTCATGTTTATGTTATATTTAGAGCTTTTCCGTTCAATGGTGATTACTAGTGTTGTCATACGCTATTCCCACAGTATCACTGTATGGTCGCGAACCAAAGGGACTTTGAGGGTCTGGTGTGTTTTGGAAAAAGGCTACGACTGAGATTTCTTTCCATACTTGTTCAGATGTCATGCATGTTACTGCGATTCATGGCGTGCGAAACCAGGAATCCACTCTCTTACAGTCTGTGTAAAACAAGAATGATAGGATTCTGGGACTGATTTAGGAAGGCCCTGCCTCTGGAAAAAATACTGAGCAAAATGCATCTTATTGTGTATGAATTACATATGATAGACATCTTCCATTTCACCGTGGCTTAATCAGGCCAAATGCAATTTGGGTGAACAGGATGTGACTATGTCTGGGAACCTCGATTATTATTAAAAAAAAAAAAAAAATTGGGATTGTGCCAACGTGTGTGAAAACACAATTAACAAGATATTTACCTTTGACTTTGGCGTAACTTATTAGAACAGCAATAAATGTTTTCGGTTTTTTTTTTCTTTTTGTTTTGTTTTGTTGTTGTTGTTGTTATTGTTGTTGTTTAATGCATTTCAAACTGAATAATTGGGAAAAGAAAAAAAAAAGCATACTTCCCCTTTAGCAGATACGTATGTAGGATCTTTATTTAATTTCACTATTTAGCAGTCGCAATTACTTTTCGAAGGTGAGATCAAGGCATCATGATATTCCACAGGAGTTAGTAATTTGTTGTCATGGTGAAGTGGATGTAATTGCAGACGAGTTCTGTTTTATTGTTGAATGTCCAGAAATCAAAGATTTTTCGACCTTCGAAGAAAAAAAAAAGTAGATTCCACTCTGTGAGAAAATGCTGTAAACCGAAAAAGTCTGTTTCTTTGTTTATTTTGCCATCTGTTCGAAACTTGTCGGGTGTATACGTTTTGAACCTCAGCAAATTTATAGTGAATAAAAAGGCAGTATAACAGTGCATTTCTTTCCTTATACAACACTAGGAAGTTGCATATGTTGTTACAGTTGTCGTTAAAACATAGTCTATCACTCCGTCAGATTGCAACTGAAAATGATCGTTTGTCGTTGTGATTTGGATACTTTGTGTGTGAAGCGAGAATAGGTTGTTGTTATTCTCCAGCCCCCAAATGGGGCCCACCACAGGATTACGTTTCTTGATTCTTGTGTGCTTGCGTGTGCGCGGTCCTCCTTGTACGTGTGTTAATGCGTGCGCTGTGTGTGTGTGTGTGTGTGTGTGTGTGGGTGTGTGTGTGTGTGTGTGTGTGTGTGTGTGTGTGTGTGTGTGACTACATGGGCGCGCAGCATGCACAGAGAGAGAGAGCGAGAGAGAGAGAGAGCGGAGAGAGAGAGAGCAGAGGAGACAGAGAATGCGTGCCCATGTTGTAGTTGCCCCGCATGTTTGTGTGCTTACCATACCATACGCACTACGGAGCATCAAACGGCGCGCACTTTGGCATGACTTGAGAACTGGAAGGAAATTGTAATTGCAGAGAAGGACGAGGCGTGTGCGTTCTGTGATAATTAGGAAAGGAGTGGGGCATAGGAGAACGGACTATGTATTTGTGAGATGGGGGAATGGATGGAGGGAAGAAAAGGAAGAGGAGGAGAAGGAAGGCAAGGAAGGGAGGGAAGAGTAACAGAGGGTTTCGAAAAACGTATTCTTTTAAAACGACTGCATTACCTTATTCAGCATCGGATTGTCATTCTCGCTGGTGGAAGAACTGGCAACAGGAAACAAAAAGGGTACATTAGGACGGGGGTTGTGTGAGGGGGGGAGGCTTACTGGGAGCGGGGGAGGTTAAGGACACACCGTGGGGGTGTTGGGGGGGGTTGACGGGAACGAAACAGGGTTAGGTAGAACGGCCGGATTCACATGGGAAGGTGAGAGGGGGGAGGGGATGGGGTGAGGGGAGGGGGTGGAAATGGGGGGGGGGGGGGGGGGGCTGGATAGGGGAGAGGGGTGAAGGGTGGGGGGGGGGGGGGGGGAGAGAGGAATGACGATGATTGTTTCAAGGATCCATGAGGGATTTGGAGGAAGACGCTGGAAGCTGGTGTGGAGGAGGAGGGCGGGGGGGGTGGAGGGGGGAGGGGGTGGAGGGGGGGTGTGGGGGGGGGGGTGGGGGGGAACGGGTATGATCGGGGGAGGGGGACGTGGTGAAACTCTCGCTGGACGCTCTCTAAAGGAAAGAAACGGTTCCTGTTGCCCACAAAAAGGACTCGGGTTTTAAAAAAAAAAAAAAAAAACTCAGGGTGTGTGAGTGTGTGTGTGTTGGGTGTGGTGTGTGTGTGTGTGATGTGGTGTTAGTGTGGTGTTGGTGTGCTGTCTGGTGTGTGTTGGGTGTGTGGTACTGTTTTTGTGTGTGACAAAGATGTTTGTCGCCATTTGTTGTGTGGTGTGTGTCCAGTGTGTGTGTGTGTGGTTTTTGTTGTGTTGGGGTGTGTTTTGTTTATTGATTGTGTGGTGTTGTGTGTGTGTGTCTGTGGTGTGTTGTGGTGATAACAGTGTGGTGTGTTGTGGTGGGGTGTGAGGTGTGGTGCGGTGTGTCACAGTCTTGCGGTAGCTGTATGTCTTGTTTGTGGTGTGTGTAGTTGTGTGATATGTGGTTGTGTGTGTGGGTGTGTTATGTGTGCTGATGTGGTGTGGGTTTTGTGTGTGTGTGGTGTGTGGGTTGCTTGTCATCGCGCGTTGTGTCACAGTACGGTTTCTCATGTTTTTCTGTAGCGCGCGCCGCGCACTCGGTACTAATTTGGTGGGTGTGTCGTAACGTTAGTCAATAGGCTTATGTTACTTGTGTGTGTGTGTGCGTTGTGGTGAGGGTGCTGTGTGTGTACTGTGTTTCAGTCTGTCTGTGGGCGTGCGTGTGTTGTTACGTTGCATGTGCTCAGTGTGCGTTGCGTCTGCTGTCGTTGCCTTGCACCCGTTACGTCACTGTGTGTGTTGTGGTGTGACTATGTGTCTGCAGTGCTGTGTGCCTAAGTAGGTGGCCGTAATACTGCCTGCTCCTTGTGGATACTGCATGTTGTGTGCTATGGGCCTGTGGTGGGTGTGCGTGTGTGTGGGGCTGTGTGTGTGTTGGTGTGCCGGTGTGTCGTGGTGTGTGTAGGTGTGCGCTGCGGAAGGTGCAGTATGGCAAGGTAAGTGATTGTGCGTAGGAAGTAAGTAAGGCTTAGGTGCATGGTGCTTGTAGTGTGTGTTAGACTGTGTGGGCCACTCGAACGTCTTCGCCGCTTTTTCGCTTTCAAGCCTCAAAACCCCCAACCCAACCCCCACCCCCCACCCCATTCCCCACCCCCCCCCCAAACACCTCTTCTAATACCCTCACCTTGTGTCCTTACTCATAGCTCTCTCGGCATAAAATATTGCCACCAACCCCCGGAAAAATGTTCCCCCTACCC
>JADBJO010005537.1:100000-105000 GCA_016801955.1 Conus betulinus
TCTCCCTCCACCCAACAACGCATCCTCTGTCTCCACCAACAACCCACCCTCTCCCTCCATCCAACAACCCACCCTCTCCCTCCACCCAATAACCCACCCTCTGTCTCCACCCAACAACCCACCCTCTCCCTCCGCCCAACAACCCACCCTTTCCCCCCACCCAACAACCCACCCTCTCTCCCCCCACCCAACAGCCAACCCTTCCCTCCCCACCCAACAACCCACCCTCTCCCCCCACCCAACAAACCCACACCAGCTCTCTTTTCATGTGAGAGAGAGAGAGACAGACAGACAGACAGAGACAGACAGAGAGAGAGAGAGAGAGAGAGAGAGGGGGGGGGGGTTCAGGTGGTGTAAGAGTCAATCGCCAATGGTCGTACAAAGAAATGAGTGATAATGTATTTGAAAGAAACTTTTTAGGATGCTTCAGTTCATCTTTAACACTTCGTCAGAGGACCTGGTCAGATTTCTTTCCCATCTGCAGACCTATTTCTAGTCAGACTTTCGGACGTGTTTTTGTTTTTTGTTTTCACTTCGTTACTGCCTAACTGTTGCCGAAATATCAAGTGTGCAAGCCCTAGTGCTGTTTTCCTTTCTGCATATCATTTTGAATGTGAATGAACAGGTATTTCTTACACGAAAGTGTGCCCTATGTAATCTATAGATGTGGATTTGGAAATGACATGAGGCAGGGAACAGTAAACAAAACAGTAAACAAGTGGGGTAGTTTTTTGCTCCCATAAAGAAAACCTAACACAGAGTAACTTTTATTCAAGACTGGCACAGCTTTTAAACTTGAATAAAGTCAGACAAATACAAAGACGAACAATCTAATAGTGGGGGGAAAACAAGCGCAGGCCAACAGCTAAATTGTCCTCATAGTAATGACTTGGCAAAACGTTGAACTTAAGGAGGGGGGGGGGGGGGGGGGGGGGCAGGAGGTTGAAGATGTAAAAACTGGGAACATGAAATTAAAGAAAATATATTACAGATATGAAAACTCTTCACTTACTGCATAAGGGAACCATCGCAATCCCTTTTAAAGGCAGATATATTTGTATTGCCTGCTCCGAGGCCTCGGAGGTCAGTGGACGAAAGGCCTCGGAGCAGGCAATACAAATAGAAGTGAAGGCCGCCGGAATGACGTGGGGCCGAGCTGAAGAGGATCTCCCGAAACCATGTCCGCTGGAAGAGTGTGGCTGAGGCCCTATGTTCCCCAGGGAATTCAGAGGACTAGGTAAAAGCAAGTAAGTCAAGTTTGTTATTTACTGAAGATCAGTACAGATATATTCATTTTGGAATCCTCCCCTCTGTCTGTAATGTGTCCTCGCACGCACTGTCCTACTGCCCCCTTCCTTTCCTACTTCACCCCATCCCGCCTCCCCCATTAAAATTTTTTGTTCATGACAACAATCTGATACTGTGGAAAAAATATATCTTAATCAACAATATTGCCTGCTAGAGGCGATGGAACATTAAATTAAACAGGATTCTTTCCTTCCTCGCAAAACAGATCATGAAGTGTGTGTGTGTGTGTGTGTGTGTGTGTGTGTGTGTGTGTGTGTGTGTGTGTGTGTGTGTGTGTGAGTGTGTGTGTGTGTGTGTGTGTGTGTGTGTGTGTGTGTGTGTGTGTGTGAGTGTGTGTGTGTGTAGGTGATGGAAGTGCTCTTTGAATGACCAATGACTGTCGGGCCAGCTTGACCTCTTAAAAGAAAAGATACGCCCGAAGGTTCGGGTGAGCAAGCGCTTTCCACAACTGCGAACAACAAACCAACTGGGAGCAATCCTGCACCACCCTCGGAAGCCTGCGCTGTGTTCACATAGGGTGCAGGCACGCATGGCATTCCATTAAGACGTCAAGGGACATAATAGCCCCCTGGCAGATGCCATTGTATAATGGATGTGACACGACAGAACCTTCACGGGAGCGTTCCCATGGGGTGTACCAGCCCATACGACTGCAGAGCCCACCGGCGAAAAACGCCACCGTCAAGCAACTGCCGTGTGCATCCCGCAGCCTCACTCGTTGCTGTTCTACAGACAGGTGCAGACAGTGCAACTCCAGACACGTCCAAGCTTTTCACCATGAGGTCTTACGCAGCCTCCGAAGAGAATCCCGGGGTACAGTCTTTCCACACGCAGTCAACAGGACTTTCTCTGCGGTCAGTGGGTCTTTCCTCACCGTCACCGGGCCGTTCCCCAGAGCGGGCCAAAAGGCGCCAAACAGGCTTCCTCTCTTCCTTACAAAACAGACCATAAATTGTATGCAGACCTGATGGAAGCGCCCTTTCAATGACCAGTGACCAGCTGCCACGTCACTTTGACCTTCTAAACATATGGACGGCCATAATCGTGTTTATTTTTGGTGACTCTGGTGAGCGTGGAAACAGAAGTAAGGTACAAGATGGTGCATTGAAAAAAAAAAAAAGTTGATGGTTTGAATTCCTAACGACCTAGAGATTGCTTTATCATGTCTGAGGCTGGAGAATCACAGTTTCCTTTCCTAGAGTGACGAAGCCAGGAGATCGGAGGATCTTTTGCCGGGGTTGAAACGAAAGGGTTCGGGTTCTTTCGATGTCGTAAAAACCCCAAATGGTAGGGCTCTTTTGATGTCGTAAATCCCGAAGGATAAAGTCGCCGTGCAACATATTGTTGGTGAAGATCCCCAAACCAGTCTCGGGTCATTTGTCAGCACTTTGGAATCTTCCAAAGTTTCGCCGGTCAAACAAAATGGGGCTGGTTTGGTTCTCAGTCTCTGTCTGTCTGCCTGTCTGCCTGTCTGTCCTGTCTGTCTGTCTGCCTGTCTGCCTGTCTGTCTGTCTGTCTGTCTGTCTGTCTATGTCACTGTCTCTCTGCCTCTGTCTCTGTCTCTCTCTCTCTCTCTCTCTCTCTCTGTATGTGTGTGTGTGTGTGTGTGTGTGTGTGTGTTGTGTGTGTTGTGTGTGTGTGTGTGTGTGTGTGTGTGTGTGTGTGTGTGTGTGTGTGTGGGAGTGGGGGGGGGGGGAGGAAGAGAGTGGGGAAGGGGACAGTGGATGAACAGATCTCCCTCAAAAGACACAACGTTGAAGGATTTTTTTTCTGCTCAGTCTCGTGGGCGTTTTGGGAGGGAAGAAAGGCCAACGATGTTTGCAAGAGAGAGAGAGAGAGAGAGAGAGAGAGAGAGAGAGAGGGGGGGGGGGGGGGGGGAGAGAAAAGAAAAAAAAATAGTGTCAAAAGACACAACAAGTGTCAGAGAAGGACGAGCACTCGCGACACGTAGCGTGGCACCTGGGGGTCAAAAGAGACAGAACTCTGCGGCCCGCGGGACTCGAAAAGAGAGGATGATCTCCCGTGGAGAGAGAGAGAGAAAAGGGCGGCCTCTGTGGCACAATGGCCAAACAAGATTCTTGCCCCGCGGTTTGGCCTGTTGTGTCTATGCTCCGCTCCCCCCCCCCCCTTCCCCCCCCCCCCCCCCCTTCCCCCCCCCAACCCCCCCCCCCCCCCCCCCCCCCCCCTCGCCATCTTTCCTTTGTTTTGGCCGTGCCTTTTTTCGTAGACCAGCTTTTCATCTACCGTCTCATTCCAGTCCCAAGTTTTTTTGGTGTGGAAGATACGCGCTTTTTTTGGGGGGGGGGGGGGGGGGGGGGGGAGACCTTGGACCCAGTTGAAGAGCAAAACTGCTCAGCCTTTCGGTCTTTTCTTCTGGGTTTTTAAAAGACATCTCCGGCAAATGACAAAGCAATGTCGCCATGGTGGCGAGATTGGAACTGAACGGTGTGAGGTGAAGTGAGAGAGGTAGACAGTATTAGAGAGAGAGAGAGAGACAGCAAAGACATGCCCCCCCCCCCCCCCCCCCCCCCCCGCCCCCCCGCAAAATCCCAGGCACTTAATATCACCCAGAGTGCCCGGTCGTCGTTTGGGGAGTGGGGGTTAGTGTCACGGGTATGGGGCGGAGTCGTCTCCATTAGGTTCAAACGGAGAGGTTGAAACCAATACAATCCAACGATGTAATTGAGAGCAAAGTAGCAAAGACTAAAACAAAGAGGGGGGGGGGGGGGGGGTGGGGGGGGGGGGGGGGGGGGGGGCTGGTTAAAAGGAAAACAAAAACAATACACGACTCTAAGAGTGGAAACGTTGTGTGTTGTTTTTTGTTTCCATTTGACCCCCCCCTCTCCTTTTGTTTCCGTCTTTGCTACTTTACCCTCTAATCCCATAGTTGTTCCCTGGAAAGACTCAGCCAAGTGTTATCAAAGTTCAACACAATTCACGTTCATGCACGTGATAAACGCGTCTAAGAGTCCCTCTCATATACTACCGTGACCAACTCAGCAGGTGTCTGCAGCTCCCGGGCCTGGCTGACGTCGGGGTTACAGGACGAAAGGAAGCGGTATCCCAGAGCCGCAGGTCCCCTCAGGACAAGGAAAGGACCCTCCGGAGCATCTGGATCTTCATCGTCATCCTCGTAGGATCGTCATCGAGATGCCTCAAGACCCTGTGAAGCCCTTCGCGCCCTCCTGTCGTGTGTGCGGACTCCTCGTTACAGGACCTTGCCAGGTCTCTGCCTGTGTTGAGAGGTGTGGGCAACTCCATGGGAAACGCTGTCGCCTGGAGTGATGGCACCCTCTGTTTGGCTTCAAAAGTAGATGAACGGAGCTTTTAAAACTTAAAGTACTTAGCTTTAGAACCAGATTTGATGAGCTTTACAACCAGATCTAATGAGCTTTAGATCCAGATCTGATGAGCTTTAGAACCAGATCTGATGAGCTTTAGAACCAGATCGTAATGAGCTTTAGAACCAGATCGTGAAGAGCTTTAGAACCAGATCGTAATGAGCTTTAGAACCAGATCTGATGAGCTTAAGAACCACATATAATGAGCTTTAGAACCACATATGATGAGCTTTAGAACCACATATGACGAGCTTTAGAACCAGATCTGGTGAGCTTTAGAACCAGATCTGATGAGCTATAGAACCAAACCTGATGAGCTTTAGAACCAGATCGTGATGAGCTTTAGAAACC
>JADBJO010005537.1:125237-127737 GCA_016801955.1 Conus betulinus
ATAGACAAAAAAACAAGCAAGCTAAACAAGAGAAAGGCAACCAACAAGTTAATAGATATAATAAAAAATAAGATAATGATGGCCAAGCCAGTCCTGACTGTCAGGGAGAGTGGGGAGTGGAGTCTCTACTAAGAAAACTGGTGAGCAGGTGGATGGCAGGGAATGGGGAGATTGGAGATGGAGAGATAGGTGAATGGGAATAAAATGACACACACACACACACACACACACACACACCACACACACACACACACACACACACTTATGCACGAATGCATACAGCCCCCGCATACACCAATACACACACTGTGTTCCTGAGCACTTCGCACAATATGCCTCATATGCACAGAGAGAGAGAGAGAGAGAGAGAGAGAGAGAGAGAGAGGAGAGACAGAACAGACAGGACAGAGACAGACAGACAGACAGTCAGACAGACGAACGGATAGACAGATAGACAGACAGACCGACACACAGGCAGATTGTTGTTCTTCAGTTTAACGTCTTCCCACTTAAAGTGATTTCAGACGGGTTGTGTAATAGTGTGTGTGTGTGTGTGTGTGTGTGTGTGTGTGTGTGTGTGTGTGTTGTTGAAAGTTAAAGACAAATTCCTACTGTACTTTGAAACAGATGTGGGCATAACGAACAAAGTAAAGCATAATATTTAAAATTTTGGTAAAGTCAGTGGAGTCGATCTATTATGTGAGATATTAGAACCAGCTTTGAGCACTGTATTCTTTACTCTTGGACAATCTAGTAGTAGGTGACGTACACTAAGTGTTTTCCCCACACATGCATGTGTAACATTTTTACTGTATTTGGTTCGAAGTGAATTTTAAACGCATCCTATGAATTAAAGTTACTACCTCTCTAGATGTCGTATTTTCAAATTTGTCTAATTGAGTTTTGGGGTGGTTGTCGGGATTTGGCTGTATACAGTTGTGATAATATTGGCTATCTGTGTCTTCCAATAACCTCTTGAAACTGTTAAAGGATGCTCTAGTAATTAAAGTATAACATTCTGATAGGTCTAGCGGAATGTTCAGAGTAGTCGTTCCTTCAATGTTGCGAGCTGCTCTCCGAGCAGCTTGATCAACTTTCTCATTTGTTGAAATTCCACAATGTGAGGGCACCCAACAGAAGGTCACATTTATTCTTTTCATTGATAGGAGATGTGTCACATAATTAATTTCTGTAATAATAGTCTCACAGCGGATCTTTTGGATTTAGATACTGTAAGGCAGAAAGGGCTGACTTTGAATCACTGCACAGTAAAAGTTGACAGTTTTCTATGGAAGACTTTTAAAACATACTTTAGGGACATTAGAACAGCAACTAATTCTGCAGTAAATATTGACAAAGTGTTTGCCAAGATAATATAATTCCTCCACTTTTAATTTTGGTATTATGAAAGCTGCTCCTGCTCTATGGTCATCTAACACTGAACCATCTGTAAAAATTTGCAGATGATTCTTATATTGATTTTTCCAAATGAGAATTTACATAATTTTTAAAAGATATGGTGGATCGTTTTGTTCAGTTTAGTATAGTTTGTGTCATAATTTGCTTGGTTTGTTCCCATTTGGGAATGGGTGGAAAGGACGGATTGATAGCTATTTTACTTTGGTTAATGTTTGTTTTTTTTTTTCAGAAGAGTAGATGTGTATGACTGAATAGATTTTGCTGATTTTATGTCTTTTGCTCTTTTAGCAAAATCTGTATCTGAGTTTAGAGATACTTCATTTGTACAGAAACTTTTTTGTGAAAGGTTCTTTAGAACAAATTTGGTGGAGGACACTTTTCGAAATTCGTTCAAAGGGTAAAATTCCAATTTCATAGTATGTCCCAATGTTGCAGGTATGTGTGGGTACTCCAAGAGCAAGTTTATATGCTTTGCAGTCTACACTTTGTAACTTATTGAGTAGATGCTGTGGAGCACTGAAGAATACTTCTTGAGCATAAATCAATCTAGACCGCACAAGAGCAGAAGACAGGAGTGTAAAACTCTCTTTATCTTGTCCCCATTTTTGTTTGCTTATGATTTTAGAAAGTTTAAACTTTTTCTTGCTTTATTCAAAATATGTTCAATATGTTGGTTCCATGAAAGTTTTGATGTTAAATATACTCCTAAGAATTTAACAGATTTGACGTATTGTAAGACCGATCCATTCAGGGTAAATTGTGGAAGTTTGTCTGGGTCATATCCAGAGTTAAAAAGCATTAGATTTGTTTTTTCTGCCGACAGTGTCAATCCATTTTCATGTAAGAAACTACTGATATTGTTTAATTCATGTTGATATTTGATCTTTATGTAATTTAAGAATCTTAACGGGGTTTTTCTTTTCATAGTGACATTCATCCACAGACATATGTCATCAGCAAACTGTACTAAAACTACTACGTCTTTGGATAAGCCTTTGGTTATATCTGCAATTAGGATATTAAATAGGATTGGAGATAATACTGATCCTTGTGGAAGACCCATTTCCAGTGTTCTAGTGGA
>JADBJO010005537.1:132737-135237 GCA_016801955.1 Conus betulinus
ACGCAGGAACCAAGCTAACTGTCAACTCTGTTTGCAATCTTCACCTTTCCCATGACCCACCACACACAGGTCTGTTGAAGGGGGCGGGGACAGGTCCTCAGCATTTCAAGGAACACACGCTTTGAAAGGTCAGTGAGAGAGAGAGAGGGACGAGAGAGGAGAAGGGGAGGAGGGGGAGAGAGATGAGAGAGAGAGTGGATGGGGAGAGAGAAGGGGATGTGGGAGATCAATACAGCCCTCAGGGTTACGTGCCACAGACTGGAAAGAGCTGATGCAGAAGAGGAACGTAACACGGGTAAAAGAAGCTTTGAACATGACAGAGAAAGGGGAGAAGAGAGAGCTAGAGGAGCTAGAGGAAGATGAGAGAGGAGGAGTAGTGGTGAGAGGATGAGGAGGTGAGGCGGAGGAGAGAGAGATGGACGGTGCGAAGATCGATGGAGAGTGAGAGAGAGAGAGGGGTGAGGAGAGGAGGGAGCGGGAGAGGAGAGGGGGGAGAGGAGAGAGGAGCGAGGAGAGAGAGGAACGAGAACAACTTTTTTTTTTCGTGTTGTTTTTTTGAGTTTTTTTGGGGAGAGGAGCGTAGAGAGAGACGTTGATTTTTGGTTTTGAGAGTTTTGAGGGGGGGGGATGGAGAAGAGGGTGACGTTAAGATTAGAGAGGGGATGGATCAGAGAGGGAGATTGTTGTAGAGAGAGAGGGCGTGTTTTTTTTGAGACGGTTTGATTTTCTGGTTGATGACGATGGCTGTGAGAGGGAGAGACGAACGAGAGACGAGAGGAGAACATAGACAGACGAGAGAAGAGGAGGAGGAGCGAGGAGGAGAGAGGACGAGGAGGGGAGAGAGGAGAGAGGAGAGGTGAGCGCAGCCGAGCAGACAGGACAGAGAGACAGAACAGACAGACAGACAGACAGAGAATGCCGGGCCACAGCAGGGACTGGGACAAAAAGAAAAGAAAAAGTAAATGCAGGGAGAGAGAGCGAAGGGGAAAGGAAAAAGAATAAGAAAAGGAAAGAAAAAAAAAGTGACACACACAAATGGGGGGGAGGGGAGACACACACACAAACCCTTTTTCACTCCAGATAATCTAGCAAGCACCACTCACACACACAACACACACACACACACACCACACACACCACACACCACACACACACACATAACACACACACTCACACACCACAAACACACACACACACCACCAACACACACACACACACAAACACACACACAACACACCACACACACACACACACACACACACACACACACACACACACCCGCAACACACTCAACACACACACACACCACACACACACACACACACACCACACACACCCACACACACACACCACCACACACACAATTTAATTGATTGTAATGTCTCTACCTCTGGTCCCCTCTGTCACCGCATCGTGTGTGTGTTGTGTGTGTGCTGTGTGTGTGTGTTGTGTGTGGGGTGTGTGTGTGGTTGTAGTCGTGTGTGTGTGTGTGTGATTTTTTAATGTAATTCAGATGTTATCTGTTATTATTTCGTTGCTATTAATGTATTAAGCTTTTTCAAATGTCAGTACAACACTATGTTAATCTGACAGTAAATGGTTTTCAGTCAGTCGTCAGTGTGTTGTGTGTGTGTGTGTGTGTGTGTGTGTGTGTGTTGTGGTGTGTGTGGTGTGTGTGTGTGTGCGTGCGTGTGTGCGTGTGGTTGTGCTGGGGGTATAGGCATGGATCTAGGTGGTGGTGTGCCAGTGTATGCAGTGAAGTGTGCATTGCATTTGTGTGTTTGTGTGCGTGCTTGAGCCTGTGTATACATCTTTGATATGTGAGCTACGTGCTGGCGTGTGCGTCTGGTATGTACGTACATATATGTTGTGGTGCGTGTACGTCCTGTGTACATAGGTATACACGCACTGAGGAGAGCGAGAGAGAGAGAGAGATGAGAGGGATGGAGAGAGAGCGTGAGAGTAGAGATGTGTTGTGTGTGTGTGTGGTGTGTGTGTTTAGTGTGTTGTGTGTGTGTGTGTGTGTGTGTGGTGTGTGTGTGTTGTTGCTGAGCACTTGTTGTGTATTGTGTTTCTTCTGAAATTGTATGTTTAGAACGATAATCAATGGTGAACACCAGGATATATCACAACTCTCAATACACCCTAACCACCCCCCCCCCCACCTACCCATCCACATACGCCACCCACAACACTCATCCCCTCTCACCCCTCCCTTCCCATCACCCCAACCATTCTCCACATCTCAACCCCACCACTAGCAGTGAATCGACACATAACACATCATCCAAACATGGCCTAACATGTACCTGTACCACCTCACACCACCACCCCACCCCACATGTGCGTTCATGCCTTTGGACTAACACACAAGACAACAACATCTCCAATCCTCCATCCATCCATCCTCCACAGCGTATAAGCCACAGACGTCCAAAAGACCCAGTGTCGTCCCAAGCTTAGCTGTGGTCCCCATGACTCTGTGACACCAACCTCAGCA
>JADBJO010005537.1:142737-145237 GCA_016801955.1 Conus betulinus
TCTATTTTTTCTTGTCCGGATCTCATTCCATGTCAATTTCCAGCCTGATGTATGGGTTTCCTTTAAATGCTCTCCCCCAAAAAAAAAAAAAAAACACACAAAAACCCCCCAGCAAAAATGCCCAGTGCATATGTGGAAAAATATAACAATTAATCGTGTGCTACACCAACGACTGCAACCATGCCTTCAACTTCAAAAGTTCTTTGCCCTGGCCCTGTCAACCTTCCAGGCCCTCCCCACCATCCCCCAGTCCCTTGCTGTCTCCTACCTGAAGTGCACCCTGACCAAGACCAGATATACATGCCACGTTGTATTCCTGAGAACTTGCTTGCAACAAAGGCTGATTACCAATGGCTTTCTACTTAATTTCCATGTGTCACCCCAGCCCAAGACATTTCAACATCAAATGTCTTGCATCCTTCGCTCCACCAGCTTCAAACTGATGAACTCTACAGTACATAACTACTGCATGGCACTCCAGCGACTTGAGAGAGAGAGAGAGAGAGAGAGAGAGAGAGAGAGAGAGAGAGAGAGAGAGAGAGAGAAAATATGACTATGAATATGAATATGAGAGACATCATCATCATCATTGTGAATATTATCATCAGGACACTACTGCTACTACTAGTATTGTTACTACTACTACTACTACTACTACTGCTACTACTACTACTACTACTACTACTACTACTGTAGTCAAAAAGAGATTTCATTTTCAGACCCAGAATTGAGGAAACTGATACTCTGTAGCATTGCTTTGAGTTGTCTGATTTGTGTCAAAAAAGCTGCTGCATTTCTTCTTCACTGCACACTCCATGAACAATGTGGTCACTCAGTGATGTAACGTATCAATCTTTGATGTCATGTGCACACTTCAATGGACTTGCACACTCTCTGTGAACAATGAGATCAAACACTAATGCAGCGTACACACTTCAGAGTGGGGAGTTCTCAGTGAGGCCAGTAACTAGTGTAATGTATACACTTCAGAGTGGTTGTTCACAGTGAGGCCAGTCACCAATGTAATGTACACACTTCAGAGTGGTTGTTCACAATGAGGCCAGTCACCAATGTAATGTACACACTTCAGAGTGGTTGTTCACAATGAGGCCAGTCATTAATGTAATGTATACACTTCAGAGTGGTTGTTTACAATGAGGTCAGTCATTAATGTAATGTACACACTTCAGAGTGGTTGTTTACAATGAGGTCAGTCATTAATGTACTGTACACACTTCAGGGTGGTTGTTTACGATGAGATCAGTCATTAATGTAATGTACACACTTCAGGGTGGTTGTTCACGATGAGGTCAGTCATTAATGTAATGTGCACACTTCAGAGTGGGTGTTTACAATGAGGTCAGTCACCAATGTAATGTACACACTTCAGAGTGGTTGTTCACGATGAGGTCAGTCATTAATGTAATGTACACACTTCAGAGTGGTTGTTTACAAGGAGGTCAGTCACTAATGTAATGTACACACTTCAGAGTGGTTGTTCACAATGAGGCCAGTCATTAATGTAATGTATACACTTCAGAATGGTTGTTTACAATGAGGTCAGTCATTAATGTAATGTACACACTTCAGAGTGGTTGTTTACAATAAGGTCAGTCATTAATGTACTGTACACACTTCAGGGTGGTTGTTTACGATGAGGTCAGTCATTAATGTAATGTATACACTTCAGGGTGGTTGTTCACGATGAGGTCAGTCATTAATATAATGTACACACTTCAGAATGGTTGTTTACAATGAGGTCAGTCATTAATGTAATGTACACACTTCAGAGTGGGTGTTCACGATGAGGTCAGTCATTAATGTAATGTACACACTTCAGAGTGGTTATTTACAAGGAGGTCAGTCACTATGTAATGTAATGTACACACTTCAGGGTGGTTGTTTACAATGAGGTCAGTCATTAATGTAATGTACACACTTCAGAGTGGTTGTTTACAATGAGGTTAGTCATTAATGTAATGTACACACTTCAGGGTGGTTTGTTCACACAATGCAGTCAGTCATTAATGTAATGTGTACATTTCAGAGTGATTGTTTACAATGAGGTCAGTCATTAATGTAATGTACACACTTCAGAGTGGTTGTTTACAATGAGGCCAGTCACTAATGTAATGTATACACTTCAGAGTGGTGGTTGTTTACAATGAGGCCAGTCACTAATGTATGTGTACACACTTCCGAGTGGTTGTTTACAATGAGGCCAGTCATTAATGTAATGTATACACTTCAGAGTGGTTGTTTACAATGAGGTCAGTCATTAATGTAATGTACACACTTCAGAGTGGTTGTTTACAGTGAGGTCAATCATTAATGTACTGTACACACTTCAGGGTGGTTGTTTACGATGAGGTCAGTCATTAATGTAATGTACACACTTCAGGGTGGTTGTTCACGATGAGGTCAGTCATTAATGTAATGTACAAACTTCAGAGTGGGTGTTTACAATGAGGTCATTCATTAATGTAATGTACACACTTCA
>JADBJO010005537.1:150237-159565 GCA_016801955.1 Conus betulinus
TTATTGAATTCCAGTGGCTTACTCAGAGGATATGTTTTGCAGCATGTCTATGTCTGTGACATAATACTTATTGTAGCTATTGTAGAAACCTCATCTGTCTGTTGTATAGTATATACATATCTTCTAATGTTCTATTAAATAAATTCACCAGTCTGTTGTATAATGCACATTGTATCCACTGTAGAAACCTCATCTACCTGTTGTATAATATACAGTTCAGCTATTTGAAAACAAACCCATCTGCCTGTTACATGATACGCATTGTATCCACTGTACAAACCTAATCTATCTGGTGTATAATATACACTTCATCATCTTCTTTAAAACAAACTCATCTGTCTGTTACAGAATACACATTTTATCCACTATAGAAACCTCATCCCTTTGTCAGAAAATAAACGTCTGTCTACCTTGGAAACCTCGTCTTCCTGTTAAATTATACTATTTTATCTCCTTTAAAACTGATCAGTCCGTTCAATGAGAACACTACACGGCAACAGTTTTAGGCCGATCGCCAGCAAATTTGGTATCATGTATCCTTGGTGTCCTACAAACAGCAACGTCAGATCTGCGATCACGTGACGCATTGCGTCGTGACGCAATTTGCGTCCACAGACGCAAAACTAAACATCAGAACACTACACGACAGAGACTCTCAGCTTTATATAATAGATTAATTATATTATATAATAGATTTGGAAAAGTGTTCACGTGGATGTTTAAGAAAAAAAAAAATATCGAACAAAACGCGCATACCCCAAAAATTTAATTTGAACTATGGACGAAACCAAGAACTTCTGATTCACGAAGGTCATTCATGGCAAAAACTATGTAAACAACATTAGAAAACTGAGGTATTCACACAAAAAAATCGCACAAAAAATGAGAAATCACAAGAAAAAAGATGTGATGTCCTTTGCCTATTCACCGTGCTGCATACGTCACAGCGACTGAATGACATCATGAACATTTGACAATAATCAGAATTCTTCTTTATCACTTGTCCATGTGTAGATCTGTGGTAAGTCAACGTCCATTTCTAATTCTAAATCTATTATTTATTCTTTAGTACAAACTCCGAAGCAGACGAACTTTTCGGCTCATCCAAAAAGCATGTGTTTTCAGGCATTGTGATTTCTTCTGTTTTATAGATTTGAATATCAAAACAGACACGCCTAGAAAGGCTGAATTAACTTTTTTTTATATATGTTTTATTCTTCCAATCGAACTTAAAATCGTGACAATGCCGACCAAAAAGAGAACCTAGTTCACACGCTCTTCTTCTGCTACGACCAGAGTTCAACGTTCTTGATCAGACGAAAGCAGTGAAGAGAGATATGCTAGATAACAGAAAAGACAGAAAATGCAAGGCAGCACGTAGACACCAGAGAGACAACCGAACAGAGGGAAGGTAGACGAAAAAGCGAATGAGAACGCAAAGCAGCACGTAGAGCATCCCATCTGACATGCCCTTCCACTTCAAGCAGCTGCAGTGACCTGTCCGCACGTGCTTCGCCATGTCCATCAACAAGGCCCAGGGACAATCGCTGACAGTGGCTGGCCTTCACCTGGACATCCCTGCTTTGCACATGGACAGCTGTACGTGGGCTGCTCACGAGTTGGCAACCCTGCTCGCCTGTTCATCCTGGCTCCACAGGGAAAAACAAAAAAACATTGTCTATCCCCAGGCCTTGCAGTAAGCATCGAGCTCAACCAGACAATATTCTGATGTTTCAATTTCGCTGGCATAAGGGTTTTTTTTTATGTGAAAGTAGAATTAATATGTAAGAAGTTTGAGTGATAAATGGAACAGGTATAGACTGCTTTTGCTGTTTAAGAAAGAAACAAAGAATGTTCTGTATGATATTGCTTTTAACTAAGGTAAACACAGAACGCTTTATAATGGCATGTTCTGTATGATATTGCTTTTTAACTAAGGTAAACACAGAACGCTTTATAATGACTTGGGAGTGAAGGCAAAGTAGAATTCAGCAGAACCTGAAAAAATCCCCTGATTTAAGAGTTCTTCGTTTTAAGCCCTGATTACTATTGTAATGATCGTTCGGTTTACAGATACAGAGGGATGTTCGGAACGCCATTCACCACATCTTACCAAAATAAAACCCTGTTAAAAACCGTTCTTCCTTATTTTTCCACTACATTTTCATATAAAATCGGTTTATAAGAAACAAATGGTTGAACGAGGGTGAAGACCTGTGTAATGAGTAATGTAGGCCTATAGACCTCTCTCTCTCTCTGTCACTCTGTCTGTCTGTCTGTCTCTCTCTTTCTCTCTCTCTTCTCTCTCTCTCTCTCTCTCTCTCTCTCTCTCTCTCTCTCTCTAATAATACCCAGGCGATGCTGGGTAGCCGGCTAGTAGTACATAAGATTCATTTATATGCGCTTCGTACATCTCAAACCTCATCTATCTGTTCATTCCCTTAAAACTAATCAGTCTATTGAATAATACATTAGACTTACTTGTATCCACTTTATATATATCTCAAACCCCATTTATCTCTTATTTAATACTTATTGCACCCATTTTAGAAATCTCAACTATCTGTTACATAGTGTGTATTTGTATCCACTTTAGAAACCGCAGCTGTTTGTTACATATTACTTATTGTATCCACTTTACAAACGTCATCCATCTGTTACACATTACTTATTGTATCCACTTTACAAACGTCATCTGTCTGTAACATATTACTTATTGGTATCCACTTTACAAACGCTTTCTATCTGAAACACAATACTTATTTATCCATTTTAAAAATCACATATATCTGTTGCATAATGTGTATTTCTATCGTCTTTAGACATCTCATCTATCTGTTACATAATGTATATTTCTATCCATTTTAGAAACATCATCTGTCTGTTAAATAATACTTATTGTATCCGCTTTAGAAACCTCATCTATTTGTTGCATATTACTTACTGTATCCGCTTTAGAAAACCTTACCTATCTGTTACATATTACTGATTGTATTCACTGTAGAAACGTCAGTTATATGTTACATAATATTTATTGTATCCACTTTTAAACCTCATCTATCTGTTACGTATTACTTATTGTATCCACTTTAGAAACCTCATCTGTCTGTTACGTATTACTTATTGTATCCACTTTAGAAACCTTACCTATCTGTTACATATTACTGATTGTATCCACTTTAGAGACCTCATCTATCTGAAAGACAATTTTTACTGTATACACTTTAGAAATCACATATGTCTGTCACATAAAAATATTTTCATTCTTTTTACAAATCTTCTCCATCTTCTACACAATAGATATCTGTATCCACTTTAGATATGTTATAGATCTGTTACATTGTTCTTATTTAATACTCTTTACGAAACCTATGTCTCTCTCACATAACACACTTGCATCCACTTTAGAAACTTCATCTATGTGGTCCATAATACAAATTTGTTTTCCCTGTAGGTTCCTGACTCTGAGTGTCCTTCTGATCATCGCACTGTGCCCCGTACGTTGTTTCAGACAGCATCATGGCCAGGAACCAGCCGCAGGTATGTGTGTGTTGTTGTTGTTGTTGTTGTTTTTTGTTGTTGTGTTGCTCCTCATCTTTCATCATCATCATCATCATCATTGTGATCATCATCATCATCATCTTTCTTCTTCTTCTTCTTCTTCTTGTGTTTTGGTATGTGTACAAGCACAGGTGTGTGTGTGTGTGTGTGTGTGTGTGTGTGTGTGTGTGTGTGTGTGTGTCTGCATGGGTGCATGTGTGCCTCTCTCTCTCTTTCTCTGTCTGTCTGTCTGTCTGTCCTCCCCTCTCTCTCTCTCTCCTCTCTCTCTCTCTCTCTCTCTCTGTAGCTTCCTTTGCTTGGCAGCAAGCAGGATGTCTTTTTACCAGCAGCAAAACATTGCAGTGTTTTCCAAAAGGATTTCCATCAACATACTTGTGGAGGGACTCCCGTCTACCTTAGAACTGGCGCTGAACGCAGCACTTCGTGAAATGCCGCTCTCCTCTTTCAGAATTGAAGGCCGAGGCAATCACACTGTGATCGTTCTCAGACTGACGACTACCGGTCAATCCCTTGACACTCCAGTTCAAAATCACTGCACTGTGTTCTGGCAGAAATGCCCGCCTCAAGTGAAGAGACAAACGAAGAGCAGAAAACACAGACTAGACAAAGATGAAAAGGCAAATGAACCTTCATATTCATTGTCCCCTTCTGGTTTATTGTTACCCACCACGCCATGTTTGTTTTATACTACCGACAACACCATCAATGATGCAGCTGTTTGTGTGGACACGTGTTCACATGGAAACCATTCTCCCACCCCTGCAGACATGATTCCTAGTGACACTGTACTTGTGACAGCGAGCAGACTGGCATCACAACCTCCAATGCAGAAACACAAGCAGCGACTGTCATTAATGGCGAACAGCAAGACTGGAACAAACCTTTCAGTGTGGAATCGTGTGAGGCAGAGAAGGGCATGCATGACAACATGGGTATGTGTGGGACAAATTCTGAGAGTGCGTTCCATCAAGATTGTGAAGCAAATGTATCACTTCAAACCACACTACTCCGAAACATTGGTTTGGAAATCCTGGCATGTCTGAGCACTGTATACGTTGGAGGTATTACTTTGAATGAGCCCCCCCACAGCTCTTTGGATGCTTCAGGAGCTACGCGTTTTGGATTGTCAGTAGAGACAAGAGCTGTGGCCATAAGGAACGCTATCATTGGGACAGAATGTCTCCTGTCAAAAGAAATTCTGATTTGGAATAATTGGAAATTTGATGCGATGATTGTCTACATTGAAAAAATCCTCTCTCTCTCTCTGTGTGTGTGTGTGTGTGTGTGTGTGTGTGTGTGTGTGTGTGTGTGTGTGTGTGTGTGTGTGTGTGTGTGTGTGTAACTGAACAATTGGCCTGTTTAAAAAGTGCGTATATTTTTTTGTAATTGAAAGGTTGTCTCTCGGAAAGAAATATCATTTTTTGTGATTGAGCAGAAAAAGTTTTTTTTTTTTTTTTTATCTCATTGGAAAATTCAAAGAGAATTGGTGTCTGTGAACCCAAAATGGATTGTTGTTTATGTGAGGTAAACTGGTCATCTGTGTGACCTGAAAAGAAGTCTGTAAAATGGGCAAATGATTTGAGGTCAGTCTGACTGAGACATATTTATACGAGAACGAAGTTAACACTTTGTTCAAAATGAGAAAATAAAATCATTACTGTTGTAGAATAAAATAATGAAAAGAAAAAAGAGAGGAATATTAAAGAGAGAAAAATAAACCTCACTCCAAAAGAAGTGGTGCGTGAGTGGAAGGGTTTTTTTTTTGTTTGTTTGTTTTTTTTTTTTTACCATGGGAGAAATGTTAGATCATATTCTAGTCTGTTGTGTCGAAAGAAAGGAGTCAGATGTGTTGTTTCATGCTGGGCGTGATTGTCTCTGTGTGCATGTGAGTGTGTGCATGGGTAGTCATGTGACAGAGGTGACCCCGATTTGGGGTCGTGTGAATGCGTGTCTTGTATTTGCGAGGGTCTCTTCCTTCCCTTTCAAAACCTCTCCCTACCTTCTCCACCATAAGCGCCTATCTAGTTGTATACATTCATTTTCATTTTCTACTTGGGGTGTTTTCAGGATAAGGCGTGTTTTCTCCCCTTTTAACATGTTTGTCTTTTTCGTGGCCATCATTTTTCTTTACACATGACCATGTGATGACATGACTGTGATCAGGTTTGATGGATTTTGCTTTTCTGTTGCATTTTTTGTTTCACCATGACGATGTCTGCTTGTTTCCCCTTTCTTTCCATTTGCTATTGTCAGAAGTAGTATCCTGATGGTGTCAGCTGTACTCAGCTACCTACTGTGGTTGCTTTTACTGATTATTTTGCTTGTTTACCACTGAGTCTTCAGTACTTTAATTAGGCTTATTTTTCTTTACTGTGGTCAATAACCTGTGCTATCCCCAGATTTGTTTCTGAAACAAATTCTGTGAGTACTCCTTTCTTTCTCGTTTTTCAGTTCAAATCTTCATATTCCATGAGCCCACATTGTTTTAAGTCTGAGTTAATGTTAGTGAACTGCTTTAAAAAATAATAAATAAAAAAAAAAAAATGGGCAAACGAATCACAAGACAAAACACGACGCGTTTCGACCTCTTAGGTCTTTTTCATGCAAGATACAAAAGAATTAGGACAACAAGGATGAACGAGCAATCACTTATCTTCAATCACTTCAGCTAAGAAAAAACATTGACTGACGAGGATAGGGAGCGTTATGATAAATGTGAAGGGAATATGAAATATCATTTTTCGTTAAAAGAAACTGTATAATGCTACGTTGACTGATGAATTAGTTTCTACTGTCAGTAATCAATGTGATTTGGGGGAACTGCACACATATCTATTCCAAAAAGGACAAAACAAGGAATCAGATTACTATTGATAAATGGTTTCAACATTTCTAAGCATTATTGGAAAAACATGAAATGGCTGTTCATCAAAATGGTGATATTGATGCACCTGATCATACCTTGTTGCCTATTAAGCTACCTGTAAGAGTGGGAGAAGTTTTGTTTGCGCTGCATAAATTAAAGCCTAAGAAAGCACCAGGCTCTGATGGTGTGACTGGTGAGATATTGAAGAATGCACATGAACTGGTAGTTCCACGCTTTAATTTTTTTTTCAGTGTACTTTTTGATAGAGGTATATATCCGGAATGCTGGACTGAATCTGTTATCCTGCCATTATAGAGGTATTAGTTTGTGTAATACAGGAAGTAAAGTATACGGGACCATTATAAACAGTCGACTGCAAGCATGGGTTGAGGAGAACAACAATTATTGTAGGGGGATGCCAGGCAGGGTTTGAAAAGGAATACTCTACTGTCGATCATCTTTTTACTTTAATGGCTTGCGTGCAGAAACCGTTGTCCTCAAATACCAGACTTTATGTTGCATTTATAGATTTCGAGAATTGCTTTAATGCTATAAACAGGAACCTTGTATGTCCAGTATTGTTAAAGAATGAAATTAGGGGTAAATTATATCGCTGTGTGAAAAGTATGTACATTAGTGTGAAAGCATGTGTCCAGGCTTAGTGAGTGCATTCAGTGTTCATCTGCCATTAAACAGGGTGACATCTGTACTCTGATTTTGTTTGTTTTATGTATAAATGAATTAGCTCTGCAAATCATCAGTAATTGTAGGCATGATGTTAGGTTCCTGCCTGATGTTTTTTTTTAACTGGGTATCGTCTTGTTAGCAGATGATGATGTGCTCCTTTCGTAAACTGTAGTTGGTTCACAAGCCACCCTACAAAGAACACATTACGCATTAAGTATAAATGTCAATCTAAGTAAAAGTAGTATATCGTCTTTAGAAAGGGGGGTTGTTAAGGTGCGAGAGAAAGACGATATTTGATGGTCCTGTGATGCCTATTTGTAAATGCGTATAAACATCTTGGCATCTATATGTCTACTAGGATTAGTTTTGTTGCTGTGTGTTAAATATATTTATTGTAAAGCTAAGAAAGCACAGTGGTGTATAATGCAATGGCTCCCTGCGTTGAATAACTATTCGTTAGATTTGTTTTAAAGTTGTTTGATGATCAGGTTCAACCTATTATGCAGTTTGGTTTCGAGATATAGGGATTACAAAATACCTCTTAGCACTGTGAGAAAGTGCATTTGTATGCGCTGAAGAAATTTCTAGCTGTTGAACTACATACACCAAATGATTTTGTCTACAATGAATTGAATAGGTAAGCTCTTTCTGAACATTTGTAGTTATGTTCATTATGGGTCACGGATGATGCCCAACATTTTAGTTTACCATTATAGCCGTTACTAACGGCCCCTAACGGTTTTTTTCTTTTTCGTGAATATCTCAGAAAGTTCTTGGCGGATCTTTCTGAAAATTTGTTAGTATGTTCATTATAGGTAACGGATGATGGTCGATGTTTACCAGAATAGCCATTACTAACGGTTACACCAGCCCAAGATGGTTTTTCCTCTTTATGGAATATCTCACACGTATTCAGAATAAACTGGAAGTACGTTTATATGTTTTGCATCTTGTTTTCTTTTCTTTTTTGATAAAATCTCATTTTACATATGCTTCGAAGATATGGGACTTGACCAGCGACTAGTGATCAAAACCGTTTTTCAGTCTTCATAGATGGACTGTTAAACTGATTCTTATATATTCTTCTTCAGCATGCTTTATTTCAATCGTAGTCAAAGTAGGCTGACTACAAACGGAAATTTAAACAAGAACATAAGCAGAATTACTTGGCCGCCAGAAAAAGGAATAAACAAACTATAAAACAAACGCAACACGTTTCAACCTACTTGGTCTTCTTTAGGATGGATAAATAACACTCAAAACATTAAGAGCAAGAGATGATTAGACAGTTGCATGGATCTTCGATCTGGGTGCTAAATTTGATCTTGAGTAAACAACTAAGACTACAGAATGGAACTGAGATTGAAGGGGAGAATATACAGATTATAACAACAACAACAACAACATGATAATGATAATGATAAAAAACAACAACAGCAATAACAAAGTATACCATTTAAGTAGTCCACAGTGATTTTGAAGATATCAGTTCTGGATTTGTTGATAAGCATGCTATTGTGTATCTTGACTGGTTGAGAGGAAATTTTGCAGTTAGAGCCAAAGGTGCGTTGCCATTCATTATCCGTAGATCAGCATCGCTTGATTCTACTGTTGCTATAGTTCTGAGGTATTACTGAAGACAATTTTTGTAATAAATGTAGCTTTGAGAGTTCGTTTATGAACACTAAGTAACGGTTTCAGTAAATTAACACTACAAGAATAAAAAAAAAAAAAAAGATTTGAGGCATAATCAATAACAGTGGTAAAAGAGCTTACATGTCTTTTATGTCCAGAGGGGTTTGTTTGTCTAAAGCTGAAGTGACTGTTTTTTGGTAATACACGTTTGCTTATACACCTAATATGGAGTAACCACCTGACATTGTCTAGGTTGACTCCCAAAATATTGTAAGTGCTAGCTTCAACTTGTTTGTCACTGATGTATGTATAGCAACAAAATCGAAGTAAAATGTTGCCTTTTCTAATGCAAAGCTATAATCAGACTTAGTCCAGTTGACTAACTGATCATAATCTTTTATATAATTCAGTGGAAAATTGATTCGGTCTGAATAGCGCACAAAAAAAACATTTGATATTTTTAAGACAATTTAAGGCAGACCATGTACATAGAGTTTTTTTTTTTAAAAAAGGAGAGAACCAAGAAATGGCTCTTGGGGTACACCAAACATTTGTGGTAAAAATCTGCAAAATTATTAG
>JADBJO010005538.1:0-5000 GCA_016801955.1 Conus betulinus
TTATTTACTTATTTTTTCATTTATTTCTTTTTTCACAGTTCCATGATGTGTTACAAAAAAGGACCAGAATCAGTTATCCGTTAGCAACAATGAATCATAGCATCAATAATCATAACACTTATTCATGATGAAGTGCGGGCGTGCGTGTGCATGTGCTCGCGCGTGTGCGTGTGTGAGAAAGTGACGAGTGAGTGAGTGAGTGAGTGAGTGAGTGGGTGAGTGAGTGAGAGAGGAGAGAGAGAGAGAGAGAGTGTGTGTGTGTGTGTGTGTGTGTGTGTGTGTGTGTGTGTGTCTGTGTGTGTGTGTCGTAAATACGGAGAGAAGAGAGAGAGAGAGATAGAGAGAGAGAGAGAGAGAGAGAGAGAGAGAGAGAGGAGGGGGGATTATATTTTCCATTTTTAATCTAAAATACTATATGCTAACACTGCTATAGAATTTAAAATAAGAATAACAATACATCAATATAATCAACAGTAATCAGGACACATTTTATCGCCGCGTAGTTACAGGGCTTCAAGAAATCAGAAGTATTAAGACATTAATCAATTGGTGAGAATGCACCAATAAAATCAGTGACCACAATATTAATTCATCATGATATAATCACAATCAGTAATAAAACCAATGATAAACGTATCTCTCATTTATCATTATCTGTTTTTTTTTTTTTTCTTTCTTAAATCAGTAGAAAGGAAACGGCGTATCAGTTTAAATACGCTGCAAAACAGAGGGTGTGCCTGGTATATGTATTTTGTCCCTAATAGTAATGGTCTACTGTGAAATATGTAATTAGTTCCTGAAGGATTCTGCATTTTGAGCGCATCGGAAATGCAGTGGATGTGAATTCCAAACCACACTACCAGAATTGAAAATGAAATGAGCAGGAACAGTAAACAATAAACGGTAACAAGTAGGGTAACTTTTGCTCCCATCACACTACCAGAGTAAGAGATGGAAAGTCACTGAATATCTGGGTCAATGTTTCAGACACGGCACTATGATAAGAAGGGAGATCACTACAGGAGTGCGGAATTAGATGAGATAAATGATACTGTGGGAACGCACTCAATCTGATGCCTAACCACTTGTGGCCAAAAGGCACCCATCCTAGAGAACCATCATCAAAAATAATCTTTCACACTTGTGACATTTCAATGCTTTTAATTTGAAGGCTTGTGTTGATAATATCTATACCAGCTTGGCTTTGAAACATGCATTGCATTTCGAGACAAAACTCATTCTTACTGCTCCAGAGGAGAGAGAATATCTCACTATCTACTTGTTGAATAAAGTGTTGGGGAATATGAACAATAGAAGCCAAATACCACACCTTGGACAACACCATAGCATTGACAATGACAGCCCGGCCATACATCAACATGATACGACTACTAAACCAGCCTTAAGTTTTTCTTGATTTTCATCAGAACTGGAGACCATGTTTCATCAAATGTAATATTTCGAAACCAAATTCCGAATACTTTTATCTTGTCCACCCATGCTATTCCAAAGGGGTGGTCGCACATATTGTTCCATTTACCACAAAAATAGCCTTGGCAATTCCTTTATCTAATTTGGCACCAGACTCCTTCACAAAAGAAATGAACGAAGAAAGACTTTGTCAGCGGACCGTTCATTGAACAAAAAGAAATTTTTATCGTCGACAGAAGCTGTAGTGTTTTGTTCTGTGGAGCGACCAGGATGCCACTATTACTGGTTTCGTGACGAACTTTGATAGGAAAAGACTCTGAAGCCAAAACGTAAAGAAGAGGAGAAAGACTGCAACCTTGACGAACAGACCTGCTGACTGGGAACGGCTCAGAGATGAAATGATTTACTGAACACAGCCAGATATGTCAGTATAAAGGCCCGTAATCCAATAGATAAATCTTCCGCCCAACCCAGGGACACGCTGGGCACAAAACAAACATTCATAAGAACCCGATCGAAAACGTTTTCCTTGATCCAGGCCGAGTAAAATTCCACCGGTCTGCCTCCCTCGACCTAAATCTAAAATATCCCTGACATGGCGGCAACTATCTATTATGGATCGGGCAGGAACAGCACAAGTTGGGTCAGGGTGGACAGCCGGATCTCAGACAGCTTTCAGTCTGTTGCCTAAAGCTTTCGTTACTATCTTGTAATCGATATTTAGTAAGGAAATGGTTCTGTCGTTTTTCGAACGTACCAAGTTGCCATCTTCACACAATCAAAGAAAGAGAAAAGAGTTCCTGAGATTTGAACAGCTTCCCTGAATAATTGATAATGTTACAGATCCTAACTAAGACAGGCAGCAATAGATTGGAGAAGGCTGCAAGAAATTCTTTGGTTAACCCGTCACTACCTGGAGATTGAGCAGCAACGCCATGCCCGACAAAGAATGCCGAATTTCATGCATAGAAAAGGCGCACCTAACTTTTCTGCGTCGTTTGTCTCCACTGTCGGCAGATCCAGTGACCAGATCATTTATAATGCGAGTGTCAACATCTTCACGGGTAAACAAGGATTTTAAATTTTCTGTACTGGCTGACAATAAACATTTCTCCATTTCAGCCTTGGTTTGACTTTTCAGAACGTCCCACCAGCACATTTCTTCATCAGGTGTTTTTGTAAATAAGTAAAAAAATAATAATAATAATGACATCGCAGATACAGCTCTCACCTTGTAACAAACTGTTATCACATTTCATCATCAGAGGGTGTTGTTTGTAAATAAGTTCTCAAAAATAATGACATACCGTCGACATAGCTTTGATTTAGAACCAAACTGTTATGACATTTCCAATAGGATTGACCGATTTGAATAGAAAGGCAGAATGAGCGTAATGACTGTGTCAGACAGAATGAAAAATGAACAACAAAACCAAAAGGCAAAATAAGCAATACCTCCTCTCGCCGTCGCTTCTCTCTCTCGAGAAGCAGGAAATTCTTGTGGTAAATATGAGAGTTATGTAATATGAGTGGCGTTGGGCAGTCACAATGTAATATGAGTGGCGTTGGGCAGTCACAATGTAATATGAGTGGCGTTGGGCAGTCACAATGTAATATGAGTGGCGTTGGGCAGTCACAATGTAATATATGAGTGGCGTTGGGCAGTCACAATGTAATATGAGTGGCGTTGGGCAGTCACAATGTTGAAAGACTGCGTGCAGTGTGATGAAAACAAATGGCCTTATGTTAGAAATATCACTCTCCATTCAGGTCTTGTAGATTGCAACCTTCATCACATTGGCTTTCTAAAGGTAGCAACCAGACGCACGTTGCCTTCGAGCTGCAGTATAACTTTTTGACAACAGTTTCAGTAATGAAATCGTTGAGAAAGACATGGGTTTCCCCACTGCAGATGAAAAAGTGAAAACAGCTTGCTTCTTTTGTGTATGTGTAACAGAAGAAAGGAAACGCAATGCTTCCTGCGTCAGCAAGGATGACTCTGAGGAATTCTGCCTCAAACCAAACTTCTGTATATTGCCTTCGCTCTTCACGCTGTCAGAGAGATGATCTGGATGCCTAGTGCAGTTCACAGTTTCGCAATCCATTTTGTAAACTGCATGTTCTAAATTTGCTTGGGCTCCTACAAACTACTGAACAGTGTACAGTACAGTGTCTGTGTTCCCAAAACGAGTTTGAAGCTGTCATGGGACATGCATTAACATCCACGGCGTGTCATACGGTTACAGTGTACAGTACAGTGTCTGTATATTCCCAAAACAACTGAAGCTGGTATGGGACACGCATTTAACAGCCACAGTGTACCATACGGTACCAGTTTACAGTACAGTGTCTAGGCGAGGTTGTGGTGGTGGTGGTGTGATTCTGGACATAAATCAGACCTGTTCCCCACCTGTTCCAATACCACTCCCTGCTCAATGACTTGAGGAATGGTCCACAGTCAGGTCATGGCGGGGATACAGGCATGTGATCAACTCACCCACGCAAAGTGACGGTGAGGTGGAAATAGCATCACGGTTAAATATCATTAATCATGAGTCTTGATCCTTGTATCCGTTACATAGAATGGGTTTCTTAAAAAAAAAATAGGACTTTCAATGTATAAAATGTAACTGCCATCTGCTATAAAATTGTGACAAATGCCATTCATGTATTTCACATTCATACAGAAACTTCTCTCTCTCTCTCTCTCTCTCTCTCTCTCTCTCTCTGAGTGTGTGTGTGTGTGTGTGTGTGTGTGTGTGTGTGTGTGTGTGTGTGTGTGTTCACGCACACACTCAAGTGGTTAGGAATTTTGAAGTGTGAGTAAAATGCCAGTTGTTGCTGTCTCCTGTTCCGTGTTTTCCTGCAGGGAAACGGTGTGATGGGTACAAGGACCGTCAGAACAACGACGATCAGACAGAAGGTAAAGCAAAATACTATCGAATTGACGAAACAACCCCCACCTCTGACTGACTTTGATGTACCTGGAGGTTTAGCTGTGACCTCTCTAGCAGAAAGCGACACCGAGTGCTCAGAGTGATGGCGATGCCTGTTGTCTCCTTGCCTATGTCAGCTGTAATGACATAACCCACTGCCCAGGCCATGAGGAGCAAGCTGACTGTCAGAATTACAAGACGTACCCAGGCTTTTCTCGATGTCGAAAGGAAGGGAAAACGATGTGTCTGCACGTGAATCACCTGTGTCATGCTAGGTCACAGTGCTCACGGTGTTTGTTTCTAAGTGGCAGCTGTATGTCTGTGGTAACAGGGACTAACTAAGCTAATAACGTCATTTGACACTTTTTAAAAGCATACATTTTATGTTATGGCACTCATTGATGATTCACATTTGAGAACTGATGTTAAAGTTATAGCATCTTGATAATTAACAACGTAAATGTGATTAGCAATAAGTAAATAGGTCCTATCAATTTGGTGTGAATGCTGAGCAGTGTGTGTGTGCTGTGGATAGGAAGCAGCAGTAAATAATCTAGAGGATATGACAGTTAGGGAAACAGTGAAGAGAACAAGACAGGAAGGATTTCGCTTTATACCAGGGGGTAAAACCGG
>JADBJO010005538.1:17500-45000 GCA_016801955.1 Conus betulinus
CATTATCAAGATCAACAGGACTTGCCAAAACCATTCTACAAGGAACCGTGCGAGGAGGCAGAAGGAGAGAAGACGAGAGACAGAGAAGGGATGACAACATCAGTGCATGGACTCAGCAGCTGCCTAAGAGCGTCTGAAAACCGAAGGGAGTGGAGGAAGCTTGTGCCAAGTCTTCCTTGGCGCCTCAACGGTTTTCAAGACTCCGGGATAGGTAAAAGGTGAGAGGCGACTATTTATGTGTCATATATACTTACGTGTGTGACCCAAATATTTAGCTGTCTAATGTCCATTGAGTTGCAAACATTCTTCATCGGACTTAAGATAGTCGTGTACACTTAGTTTGAGGATTTCAAAAACCTCCTCAACGTTCTCTTTTAGAAGTATTTGTTTGGCTATGAAGCCTATCTCCAGTGCTGTAGAAAGTGCTGTGGTGCAGTAGATGTGCAGAGATGCCAACTGACCCGATTCCTGATCTTCTGTTATTACAGGCTGCAGTGTGTTGACAGTTTTACCCCAGCAATACAATTGTTCGGACGGGTTCATTTTAGCTGGGCATGATCATTGCAAACTATAAGTTGCTTGGACGGGTTCATTTTAGCTGGGCATGATCATTGCAAACTATAAGTTGCTTGGACGGGTTCATTTTAGCTGGGCATGATCATTGCAAACTATAAGTTGCTTGGACGGGTTCATTTTAGCTGGGCATGATCATTGCAAACTATAAGTTGCTTGGACGGGTTCATTTTAGCTGGGCATGATCATTGCAAACTATAAGTTGCTTGGACGGGTTCATTTTAGTTGGGCATGATCATTTGCAAACTATAAGTTGCTTGGACGGGTTCATTTTAGCTGGGCATGATCATTGCAAACTATAGGTTGCTTGGACGGGTTCATTTTAGCTGGGCATGATCATTGCAAACTATAAGTTGCTAGCAGCTTGACGATACACATGGTGAGCGGAGCATGGGTGGTGAAAGGGGATCAGACCACTGGCCTGAGGTGATGAAGCCGATCAAGAGCCAACCAGGCGCGTGTTGACTCTGAACCTGCTTAGAATGGACCAGTCAGCTGATCTGAAATTTCCCCGACAGAAAAACATGGACTTTCTTCTTTGTCAAGTTATCTCTCGCATCAGCGTCACTGTTTCATGGAGTGCCGTTAGCACTGACACTACGGTTTCCATTAGCACTGACACTACGGTTTCCATTAGCACTGACACTACGGTTTCCATTAGCACTGACACTACGGTTTCCATTAGCACCGACGCTACGGTTTCCATTAGCACTGACACTACGGTTTCCATTAGCACCGATGCTACTGTTCCTGATACCTCTGATACGCTTGTTTCCACTAGCACCAATACCACCGTGTTTCGTAGCACTCACACAACTTTCTCTGTTTCTGGAAAGAATTCTATTTCTTCTGTGACCACTAACACTACAACGTCTGTTAGACTACTACTGCTACTTCTGTCAACACCGATACTGCTACTGTTGTAAGCATTGATTCTACTACCATTTGTCGTTACTGGTGCCACTACTGCTATTAGCACAGATATTCCTGCCTATGTTAGTATTGATACCGTTGCTTCCATTAGTACTAATACTATCAGTTCTGTTCGCACTTATGCCACTGCTTCTGATTGCATTGATACGACTGTTTCCATTTGTACTGATACTGTTTACCTCTATCAGTACTAATGCTGCTGCCTCTGATTACACTGACACGACTGCTCTTGTTAGCACTAGTATTACTGCTTCCGTTGGACTGATACTATTGGTTCTGTTAGCACTGTTACCACTGCTTCTGTTAGTATGGATTTCACTGACCTTGTATGCTGTTGGGACTTTCACTGCTGATGTCAGCACTTTGATTATATATATATATATATATATATATATATATATATATATATATATATATATATATATATATATATATATATATATATATATATATATATATATATATATATATATATATATATATATGTGTGTGTGTGTGTGTGTGTGTGTGTGTGTGTGTGTGTGTGTGTGTGTGTGTGTGTGTGTTATAATGAATACTTTTATAGTGCCTATTCTCAGCTAGAGACCAAGCTCTAAGCGCTTTACACTCCACACTCGTTTACACAACGGGCTGCCTACCTAGGTAGCGCCGACTGAAGAGCTGCCAGCTGGCGCTTCATTCAGTCGTTTCCCGTGTCATCCTGTCCATTTCATTCAATATCGGTCACTCAATTTCCATATACTTTCTTCATTCTTTCCATTTCTTATGCAGGGTGCATGCTATGTGTAACGTGTCAGCCATACCAACGGCCAAATTTGGCCTTCTCTTCCGAAAGTGGGATTTGACGTGTGTGCAAGATGTTATGCGTGTGTTCACACACGGAACCTTGGTTTACAGTCTCATTCGAAAGACTGTATGGTGAAATGGAGTCAGAGCCAATGTTAACTCCGAAGGGAAAAATCCCCCTGTACCGAAACGGCCCGACGGAGATTCGAACCCGCAACCCCAGGATCACGAGTCCGGCGCTCTACCAACTGAGCTATTCCGTTTAGTTTTGTCAGCACTGATACTTATGCTTTGTCAGCACGGATGCTTTCGTAAGCATTGATATTACAGTTGATGATCGCAGCGAATCTTAGACAGTGGCTCTCAGCACTCATAGTACTGCTGTTGTTAGCACTGATTCTGAAGTACAGTAATCGGTGTGGGAACAATGTGGTGGTGTACTCACCATGACATGGACATTACAACAGAAGCTGTAGGAATGGGGTGTGTCAAGTGTGGTGTGTCTTATCATGGATGACATGGACATGCCAGAACTATAGTGATGGTAGTGTGAACAGTGTGGAGATGTCCTTTACATGACAGGGGCAGAAGCTTAGTGATGGGTGTGTGAACAGTGTGAAGATGTCCCTACCACGAATGAAATGGACATCATGTCAGAAGTGTAGTAATGTGTGTGTTAAGTGTGGAGATGTCCTTACCATGACATGGACATTACGTCAGAAGTGTAATAATGGGTGTGAACAGTGTGGATATGTCCTTAGCATGACATGGACATTATGTCAGAAGTGTAGTGATGTGTGTAAGTGTGGAGATGTCCTTACCATGACATGGACATTATGTCAGACGTGTAGGAGTGTGTGTCTGAGCAGTGTGGAGATGTCCTTACCATAACATGGACATTATGTCAGAAGTGTAGTAATGGGGTGTGAACAGTGTGGAGATGTCCTTACCATGGTTGACATGGATGTCGGTCCACTACTCGTGCTCCCCCCGCTCTGCATACTGCTCAGTGCACCGAGCTATGAGAAAAGGAAAAATGAATATGCTATCATTCTCGTCGTCATTACCTTACATATCCACGTTTATCAATCACCATCACCCCACTGGCATTATGACGACAATTTGTGTCCTCGTATCCACTGCTGTAGTGTTGCTGTCATCGCTAAGACAGTCTTGGTCATGTTATCAGAATTGTCTTCAAACTTGTCGATTATTGTCATCCTCATCAGTCGTCGTCTTTGTCGTTATGGTCATGACATTATGATGGTTTTGATCCGGTCATCACGATCGTCTTCTTCCTTGTCTTTTATCAAAGTTATCGTCATCGTTGTGTTGAACTTAAGAAACAGCTCTCTCTCTCTCTCTCTCTCTCTCTCTCTCTCTCTCTCTCTCTCTCTCTCTCTTTCTTCCGCCCTTCATTCCTTCACCTCCCCTCTCTCTCTCTCTGCTGCATCTCTATCTCTATCTGTTTATCTCGATCGGTCACTTTCTCAAAGACGCAACTTTCCACACCAGTGATTCTGACAGTCAGCAGGTTTGTCTTACTATGAACGAAAAAATCAGCCATTTTGTTTAATAGGTGAGACAATCATATAGCAATTCATCCTCATAAAGCAAAATTCATATTGATAACAAGCAAAAGCGTTGAAAATAATCACCCCAGATTTGTCAATTCAGAAAAACGGACGTGACGTTCTTCTTTGCCGAGTTATTTCTGGCATCAGCCTCACAGTATCACGGAGTGCAACCAAGACGTTTTAATGTGGTGAAGCAACCCAGCGCTGGGGATATACTGCAACTGCTTAGCAGCAGGAGCAGCAGTGCTGACAAAGCTCTATGCTATGATGCAGATGCAGAAGTGTAGTAATAGGTGTGTGAACAGTGTGAAGATGTCCTTACCATGGATGACATGGACATTATGTCAGAAATGTAGTGATGGGTGTGTGAACACTGTGAACATGCCCTTATTATGACAGGGACATTATGTCAGAAATATAGCAATGGGTGTGAATAGTGTGAAGATGTTCCTACCATGACATGGACATTATGTCCGAAGTGTAGTAAAGGGTGTGAACAGTGTGGAGATATCCTTACCATGACATGGACATTATGTCAGAAGTGTAGTAATGTGTGTGTTAAGTGTGGAGATGTCCTTACCATGACATGGACGTTATGTCAGAAGTGTAGTAATGGGTGGTGTGAATAGTGTGAAGATGTCCTCACCATGGAAGACGAGGACATTATGTCAGAAATGTAGTAATGGTGTGAATAGTGTGAAGATGTCGTTACCATGGAAGACGAGGACATTATGTCAGAAGTGTAGTAAAGGGTGTGAACAGTGTGGAGATGTCCTTACCATGACATGGACATTATGTCAGAAGTGTAGTAATGGCTGTGAACAGTGAGATGTCCTTACCATGACATGGACATTATGTCAGAAGTGTAGTAATGGGTGTGAACAGTGTGGAGATGTCCTTACCATGACATGGACATTATGTCAGAAGTGTAGTAATGGCTGTGAACAGTGAGATGTCCTTACCATGACATGGACATTATGTCAGAAGTGTAGTAATGGGTGTGAACAGTGTGGAGATGTCCTTACCATGACATGGACATTATGTCAGAAGTGTAGTAATGGCTGTGAACAGTGAGATGTCCTTACCATGACATGGACATTATGTCAGAAGTGTAGTAATGGGTGTGAACAGTGAGATGTCCTTACCATGACATGGACATTATGTCAGAAGTGTAGTAATGGGTGTGAACAGTGAGATGTCCTTACCATGACATGGACATTATGTCAGAAGTGTAGTAATGGGTGTGAACAGTGAGATGTCCTTACCATGACATGGACATTATGTCAGAAGAGTAGTGATGGCTGTGAACAGTGTGGAGATGTCCTTACCATGACATGGACATTATGTCAGAAGTGTAGTAATGGGTGTGAACAGTAAGGATATTCCTTACCATGACATGGACATTATGTCAGAAGTGTAGTTATGGCTGTGAACAGTGTGGAGATGTCCTTACCATGGATGACATGGATGTCGGTCCACTACCCGTGCTCCCCGCGCGCTCTGCATTTTGCTCAGTGTATCCAGCTGTGAATAAAAGGAATTGAATGAGTTGTCATCATTGCCATTGTCATTAACGTACGTGTCTATTTTTTTTGTCAATCATCATTAGCCCACTAGCTTCATAACTCTTTATTTTCATCGTTGCCATCCACTGCAGTTTTGACGTCGTCATCGCCGTCACTAACTTGGTCATGTTATCAGGATTGTCTTCGTCCTTGTCATTTATCGTCATCGACATTATGATGGTCTTGGTGATTTCATCACAATTGTCTTCGTCCTGCCCTTTATCAAAATTGTCGTCATCGTTGTGTTGAACTGCATAGAAAACCCTTTTGTCTCTGTCTCTGTCTGTCTGTCTGTCTGTCTGTCTGTCTGTCTGTCTCTCTCTCTCTCTCTCTCTCTCTCTCTCTCTCTCTCTCTCTGTTTGTCTGTCAGTCAACAGGTCAGTTCTCTCTGTTTATCTGTCTGCCTCTCTCTCTCTCTCTCTCTCTCACACACACACACACACACACACACACACACACACAAACACACACACACACTCACACACAACAATCGTTCTAAGCGTTAAAACCTTACACTAGAATTGTCAATTCTGACTAATGCCCACGCAAATATTGAAGTTTCCCATTTCAAAATGTCAAGAACAACGATCGACAATAATTTTTTGGTGCCAATATTTAGAAATGTTGTCTAGAAATCTTTTGCAAAGCCATATTATCTAAGAAAACACAGATTTTGTAGACTACAACATCTAGTCAAACCATTGACTACACCCCTGTGTTGCTAGAATTAGGAATTGTATGCTTCATTGAATGAAAGAGCTGTCGACAGTGGTGTTTTTTGGCCAGTGGGCTTTGCGCTCAAACATATGAGTTGGTACATCTATGGAACTTTCCCATAGAAGTTCTGTGGTGTCAAGTCTAGAGAACATTGCAGTATCACATCTGCAAGGGTGCAGTTATGTCCCTTGACGTCTTAATGGACTGTTCTATTCGTGTCTGCACCCTGTCTGAGCAGAATGCCATTTGCCAAGGGTGGTGCAGGAGTGCTCTCAGCTGGCTGCTTCTGCAGTCGAAGACAGTACTTCTCTAGGTCCCATTTGCACCTTTGGGTGTATCTTTTCCTGGCCTATCTTTTGGCGACTCTGGCAAACGTCCACTGACGGTGAGGAAAGACCCACTGACCGCAGGCAAGTCCTGTTGAGAGAGGAAAGACTGGAACCCGAGATCCTCTTCACAGGGCACGTAAGGCCTCATGGCGAAAGCTTGGCCGTGTCTGGAGTTGTGCTGTCTTCACCTGTCAGCGGAACAATGAGTGATTCCGCGGGATGAACACGGCAGTTGTCTAACAGTGGCGCATTTCGCCGCTGGGCTCTGCAGTCATGACATATGGGCTGGTACACCCATGGGAACGCTCCCATGGAGGTTCTGTCGTATCACGTGCCATTACACCGTGGCTTCAGCCAGAGAGAAATTTATGTCCCTTGATGTCTTACTGGAAAGTCTTGTGCATGCCTGTATGTATGGGGACACAGCACAGGATTCCAACGGTGGTGCAGGATTGCTCCCAGCTGGCTGGTTCTTCATCCCTTCATGGCAGGATTTAACCAGGAAAAATATGCTTCATTCATGAAACAACTGTCAAGGGAACGATCGACAAACCTACACTGGTACACTGATTATAACAGGCAGGCAGCCCTTCATCCCAGTCCAAATCTTCATACAACAGAGAACTTCTAATCTCATATCTGGAGGCGAATTCCTTTTCATATAATTATTTTGTTCTGCTTTTGCTTTCTTTTCTTTCTGTCTTTTTGCATTCACATATTCGTTGTGTACATTTCCTGTTGCATTATTGACTCCTGTGCCTTTCTTAATCCACTTGTTCTTTCCAGTCGTCAGATCACGCCTGGCCTACTACAGATGTCATCAGAGCTGCATTCTTGAATATTCATCATGTGTTTAGTAAACTTGGTGATGTTTTTCCCATGAACGTGTAAAGTAGTCGGATAACTTCTCACTCTTCATTTATTAGATATTCTTAGCCTCCATCAAAATCTTTGTTCGGTGATATTGATATCGATCTACAGATGTCCTTTACATGACATGGACATTATGTGAGAAGTGTAGGAATGGGTGTCTGAACAGTGTGGACATGTCCTTACCATGACATGGACATTATGTCAGAAGTATAGCAATGGGTGTGAACAGTGTGAAGATGTCCTTACCATGGATGACATGGACGTCGATCCACTACTCGTGCTCCCCCCGCTCTGCAAATTGCTCAGTGCACCCGAGCTGTGAAAAAAAGAACATGAATGAGTTGTTTTCGTCATTGTCATCGTCGTCGCCTTTCGTGTGTATTTTCACTAGTCACCATAAACCTGCTAGATTCATATCTGATATTCTTATCATCGCCATTGACTACCGTATTATCGTTGTCATCGCCTTCACTATCTTGGTTATGCCATCAGGGTTTTCCTTCGTTCTTGTCGTTTATTGACATCAATATAAGGATGGTCTTGGTCACGTCTAATACTCCTGCTGTTGTTGCCACTGGTACTGCTGTCACCATTGATAGTACTACTGTTGCCACACTGGTATCACTACTGTTGTCACCACTGATGCTACTACTGATGTCACACTGGTATTGCTACTGTTCTCATCACTGATACTGCTATTATGTCAGAAGTGTAGTAATGTATGTGTTGAGTGTGGAGATGTCCTTACCATGACATAGACATCATGTCAGAAGTGAAGCAATGGGTGTGTAAACAGGTGGACATGTCCTTTACGTGGCATGGACATTATGTCAGAAGTGTAGTAATGTATATGTTTAGTGTGGAGATGTCCTTACCATGACATAGACATTATGTCAGAAGTGTAGTAATGGGGTGTGTAAACAGGTGGACATGTCCTTTACGTGGCACGGACATTATGTCAGAAGTGTAGTAATGGGTGTGAACAGTGTGGACATGTCCTCACCATGACATGGACATTATGTCAGAAGTGTAATAATGGGTGTGAACAGTGTGGAGATGTCCTTACCATGACATGGACATTATGTGAGAAGTGTAGCAATGTGTGTGTTAAGTGTGAAGATGTCCTCACCATGACATGGACATTATGTCAGAAGTGTAGCAATGGGTGTGAACAGTGTGAAGATGTCCTTACCATGGAAGACATGGACGTCGATCCACTACTCGTGCTCCCCCCGCTCTGCAAACTGCTCAGTGTACCGAGCTGTGAAAAAAAAAACATGAATGAGTCGCTTTCGTCATTGTCATGGTCGCCTTTCGTGTATATTTTCACTAGTCACCATAAGCCTGCTAGATTCATAACTGATATTCTCATCATCACCATCGACTACCCGTGTTATCGTTGTCATCACCTTTTAATATCTTGGTTATGCCATCAGGGGTTTCCTCCGTTTTTGTCGTTGGTTTTGGACACGTCATCAGAATTTTCGTGTCGCTTGTCAAAGTTTTCGTCTTTGTTGTGAGAACTTTATAGAGAAACTCTCTCTCTCTCTCTCTCTCTCTCTCTCTCTCTCTCTCTCTCTCTCTCTCTCTCTCTCTCTCTCTCTCTCTCTCTCTCTCTCTCTCTCTCTGGTATAGCCAAAATGACTGTCACATGATCCACCGAGTAATGCCTGATTTCACCTCTTGCAGAGTTTTCTATTTCAATGTTGAGCGTATTGTGCCAGCCGGCCTTGAGATGGAATCAGTACACAGTCTGAGACTTCCTGTTTCCACGCTGAGGACAGAGCTAGTGTACAGTGTGTTTGTTATTGCACTGTGTTCGGCTGAAGTGAAGTGAATCACTCAGGATCAAAACCATAGATGATGGCATCTGACTGCTGACGTTCTATGTCCCAGCTGCCTTGAACGCGGTGTCCTGCTTGAGCAAAGCAGTGACTGGCGATGGCCAGGCCCCTGGCAGACCCCAAAACTGATGCAGCGTGTGGGGACAGTGCAGACAAGTGCGTGACAGGTGTCCTTCGAAGGCATCACAGCTCAAACAACTCGTCCCTCAAGTCAGCAACACGGCAGTGCTGGGGTCAAAGGTCGGCAGCCGTCTGCAGTCCAGTCCACAGCAGATGCGTTCCACAACGGCAGAGTGTCACACAGCTTGCATTGCCATAGTTTTGTTAAAGCAGCAGATACCCCTAGCACCACACGACCCGGCCATTGTTGCCGGTGATGTCTAGCAGCACATAGTTGCTGTCGTCTGGCAGCACATAGTTGTTGCCGCTGATGTCTAGCAGCACATAGTTGTTGCCGCTGATGTCTAGCAGCACATAGTTGTTGCCGCTGATGTCTAGCAGCACACAGTTGTTTCCTCTGATGTCTAGCTTCACATAGTTGTTGCCGCTGATGTCTAGCAGCACATAGTTGTTTCCTCTGATGTCTAGCAGCACACAGTTGTTGCCGTTGATGTCTAGCAGCACACAGTTGTTGCCGCTGATGTCTAGCAGGACATAGTTGTCGCTGATGTCTAGCAGCACGCAGTTGTTGCCGCTGATGTCTAGCAGCACACAGTTGTTGCCACTGACTCAGAACATGAGAGGTAGGTCCGAGGAGGGCTGACCTGGTTGCCTAATTTGACTAGCAGAGACTGTGTTCTCCAGTGACACCGACTGGTTGTTGGCATGGATGTTCTTGCTCTATATGATGACCTACCAGAAGATCTGGATAAAAGCTGGAAACCCAACACGAAGGACATTCATCTCTATATATGCCATTGTGGAGCATCTATACATAGGACAAGCTAACCCGAAGAGTTTCCACAAGTTTCATGCCGTCAGGGGAAGTGACATTGCATCATACAGTCCGAACATCCCACGAAAGCATGCTGGAAAGTGTTGAAGGAGTGTCACCATGACGGGCCTAAGTGACAGTCCTGAAAGTATTGGAGGCGTATCACCATTCGTTGAAGGCCTTGGTGACAATTCTGAAAGTGTTGGAAACATATCACCCATCTGTCGAAGGCCTTAGGGACAGTCCTGGGGGTGTCGAAGGCAAATCATCATCTGTTCAAGGCCTTAGTGACGGTGATGCCCCCAGCCACCAGACCATTCAAGATGCTGACAAGATCTACTGCAAATTCAACAGCGCATGCAATGCAACCAGCATTAAGGGAGAACGCTCAGGCATGTAGGTCAACGACCACGTCGTGATTGTCAAGGATCACATCATGGTTGGCAGGGGTCACATCATGGTTGTCAAGGGTCACATCATGGTTATCAAAGGTCACATCATGGTTGTAAAGGGTCACATCATGGTTGTCAAGGGTCACATCATGGTTATCAAGGGTCACATCATGGTTGTCAAGGGTCACATCATGGTTATCAAGGGTCACATCATGGTTGTCAGGGTCACATCATGGTTATCAAGGGTCACATCATGGTTGTCAAGGGTCACATCATGGTTGTCAAGGGTCACATCATGGTTGTCAAGGGTCACATCATAGATAATTCTGCGTCCAACGAGAAATACTCTTAACAGACACGAAGCGCCCTCAATATCCAACCCTGGTTCGTGGCAACTCACTTGTAGCATCTGGCCCTACCAGCAGCTGAAATTGCGGGCTGGAAAGTGGAAGAAGAAGCATCTCTTTTTCTTGAGCTCACCCGTCGCAGCTCGCTGTCCCAGACGCCTGTGAAGATGTCTGAGCTGTGCTGGCACCACAGAATATCGAACAGCCCAGTGCAAGTACAAGATGACCAACTACTCAGGGGACGGCACGTGCAAGTGCACACAATCCAGTGGCGCGTGCAGCAAGAGTGGCGCTGGGTTTCCAGGTCTTTGCATATCAATCAGTTTGTTGATTAGAACCATGAACTGCATGAACGTATGCTATGACCATAAGCTTCTGCGACACCCAGAGGCTATCTTTTTTTTTTTTTCTGATCGGAGAAATCAAGTTCTAAACTTTTGCCATGTTAAAGCATTCAGTCACTATCGTATTTGAAATCAATATCAGGTCTTTTGGTGGATGATTTTTTTGCATTGAACGGAAGTACTGCTCATGTAAGTCAGGTCAAATGCTGGTCGTAAATTCGTTTCTGGTGGCCAATTCTTTTTGCTAATTGTGACAAAATAAGGAGACTACAAGCCTGGCAACAGCTGTAATAGATCTCTCTCTCTCTCTCTCTCTCTCTCCTCTCTCTCTCTCTCTCTCCTCTCTCTCTCTCTCTCTCTCTCTCTGGTTGTGTGTGTGTGTGTGTGTGTGTGTGTGTGTGTGTGTGTGTGTGTGTGTGTGTGTGTGTGTGTGTGTAATAGATCTCTCTCTCCTCCTCCCTCTCTCTCTCTCTCACACTCTCTCTCTCTCTCTCTCTCTGTGTGTGTGTGTGTGTGTGTGTGTGTGTGTGTGTGTGTGTGTGTGTGTGTGTGTATGTTCGTTTTTGCCAAAAGGATCGGTCATTCCATCTGTACCTACCATGTCGCCAAAAGGATTGGTCGTTCCACCTGTACCAGACGACGAGGGCGAATTGGAGGTGTCCAAGGACGATATGGGGGACGAAAGAGACCCAGTGTCCCCGACACCCCCCACTCCGGAGGTATCCCCTGCCCCACCGCCACCGCCCAGAAAACCCGCTCATGTCCGGGAAGCTAGGATCAGTGATTCCAGACGTCGTGTTGGGTTCGGTGCTGCCAAACGAGTCTCCCGCTGCGCCCGTGCCGCCCAGGCCGTCGAAGCCGCCATTGAAGTTCGGGGGTGGGGGCTGGGTGACGGGTCCAGACATCCCCGGGGAGACGCAGACTTTGCAGCCCCCAGCACCACAGCACTTTTTGTCCCCCGGGCAGTGGCTGTCCACCTGGCACTGGTCAGCACACGACACCTGCTGGTCCAGGTACGGGCACTCACCTGTCTTGTCCACTGTGAGGGGAGCAATGGGGTGGAGGAGGAGGGGTGGGGGAGAGAGGAAGATTCAGGTAAGTGGTTCCGGTGTTCATCAGTTCTACGTGATGGGCAGACTGTTCTGTGTATATTGACTTACGGTCTGTTTGTCACTCTTGACTGATTTATGAACCAGTGTCGTCTGACCTAAGGACTGTCTGTCAGTGTTGACTGAGTGATGGTCTGTCAGTGTTGACTGAGTGATGTCTGTTTGTGTTGACTGAGTGATGTCTGTGTTGATTGAGTGATGGTTTGTCAGTGTTGACTGAGTGATGTCTGTGTAGACTGAGTGATGGTTTGTCAGTGTTGACTGGGTGATGGTCTGTCAGTGTTGACTGAGTGATTGTGTGTGAGTGTTGACTGAGTGATGGTGTGTGAGTGTTGACTTAGTGATGGTCTGTTTCTCAGTGTTGACTGAGTGATGGTCTGTTTGTCAGTGTTGACTGAGTGATAGTCTGTCAGTATTGACTGAGTGATGGTCTGTCAGTATTGACTGAGTGTGATAGTCTGTCAGTGTTGACTGAGTGATAGTCTATCAGTGTTGACTGAGTGATAGTCTGTCAGTGTTGACTGAGTGATGGTCTGTCAGTGTTGACTGAGTGATAGTCTGTCAGTGTTGACTGAGTGATGGTCTGTCAGTGTTGACTGAGTGATGGTCTGTCAGTGTTGACTGAGTGATGGTCTGTTTGTCAGGGTTGACTGAGTGGTGATCCGTCAGAGTTGACTGACTTATGCAGAAGAGAGAGAGACGGAAGTACTGTGTCGCCAAAACAAAGGAATAAGCTGATCACAAAATAAATACCTGCTTGGAGCGATCTGGTCTTCTTCATGCAAGACAAATAAGATTCAATAGGATGAAATGAAGGACAAACTGTCACTGTTCTCTTAGATCTGGGTGTGCTAAGCCACAAAGTGGAAACGAAGCAGAAGGGGAGAGAATATGGGTTAAAATAGTAAAACTCATAGGACGAAAATGGGGAAATGCTATGAATGATAATAACAATAATAATAAAGATGATAGTGATTTACTCATACATTATAATAGTCACACTGAAGATACTAGTCATAATAATAATAATAATGATAATAATAATAATTTTGTTGATAATAATAATAATTATTATATTATAATAATGGTAATAGAAATAATTATCACTATAGTAATGGTAGTATACTCATACATTATAATAGTAACACTACAGACGCTAGTAATAATAACAACAACAATTATAATGATGGTAGTATACACATACAATGCAACACTGATACTAATGATACTAGTAACTGTAATAATAATGAGAACAATTCTCACAGGCGAAGAGGAAGGAGAGCTGCAAGACGACAGGTGTCCTCTCACCAAGCCGAACCCCATCCTGCATGGTCCCACAGACCCATTGAAAATTACATGCGAAGTAGCCTGGTGTACGCGATCCACTGCGAACTGTGCGGTAAGATCTATGTAGGTGAGACATTCTGCACACTTCAGACGCGCATCGCTGAATTGAACAGCCTGGCTAGCTAATCCAAACGAATCGCTCTGGGGCTTCGACCATGCCTCAACCTCAACTTCAAACCAGTGAGTGAAAAAAAAAAAAAAAACACTGACAGTCAGTTTCTTTTTTCTCACAATGCTGTTTATTTATAAAGTTGAGTATACTGAGAATCGGATGGTAGACAGGTTTTGCTGAGTTAGGAAGTTCCACTGAACAACGACCTGATTACAGCCAACGGCTGCACGACACTCCATACAACAGAGCAGTAGGTGATGAAGACAGGGGAAATAAAGATCAGGGAACATTTCAGAATCTGAATGGGCACATGGACATAACGTTGCTGAGGCAGAGGGTGTTGTGCACTGTCACTGAGGGGAGACTGTCGGGAGTAGGTATCGTTGAAGAGCCGTGTGGTGACCAGCCAGCTCCAAACAATGGAGATGCTGACAATGATCCTGTTCTACAAGAACCAAACAAGGTGGATGCTGACAATAATCCTGTTCAACAAGAACCAAACAAGGTGGATGCTGACAATGATCCTGTTCTATAAGAACCAAACAATGTAGATGCTGACAATAATCCTGTTCTACAAGAACCAAACAAGGTGGATGCTGACAATGATCCTGTTCAACAGGAACCAAACAATGTAGATGCTGACAATGATCCTGTTCAACAAGAACCAAACAATGGAGCAGCAAACAAGGATCCTCTTCAACAGCAACAAGCACCAGCCATTAACCCAGCACCACCTCCTGCAGCCCACCAACACCCTGCACCAGATGCACCACGTCAACTGAAGCTGCACAGATGGTCAGAAAAAAGTCATGCGAACAGAGACTGGAGACAACAGGATCCACCTCAGAACAGGCTGCCTACCCATCAGCCATGGCACAATGTTCTTCCTGCGCGCTGTCTTGAACAACACTTTCCCCACAGGACGTGTGCCCACTGTCCTTCCATGACGATGGAGCTGGCCACCTTGTTGATCAAAAACACATCTTGATGCCAGCACAGACAAAGGGGACCACGTCTTCTGGACAAACGGCCAGCACATGAGCACACAGATGGCGATCCTTCTGGTTTCAGGATACAACCCACTGCCAAGGGGCTGCATGTATTGGGAAAGAAGCACCGATGTCCTAAAGAACCTGTGTGCAATGCTATAACCTGTACAACATTGGAAAAGGGTCTGAAATATATTTACCTGTGTGACAACAAGCGCATTGATCCCATTGACAAACTAGCAGAATTTTGGATTTTTGGATGTGAGCAACGAGCGATCTCCACTACACTATCCTGTATACAGATGTCTCAATGATACCTTATTTTGGACACCACTCCTGCAAGCAATTCATCCGTTGGAAGTCAGTTAGAGTGGATACAAACTGCGATGCCTTGCAGACCCACTTGGATGCCTCGTGCAGTTTGAGACCTACATCATTGCTGGACAGGGACATGGGCCAGGGGGCCTTGAAAGCTTCACGTCAGAGCTGCCAGAATACGCCTTTGACCTTCCTCACATCCCTCCCACTGGTGAATGAACTGGCCGCAAACTGGCAACTTCCAACACAACTGGCAACTTCCAACACAAATGGCAACTTCCAACACAGCTGGTAACTTCCATCCCAGCTGGCAACTTCCATCCCAACTGGCAACTTCCAACACAACTGGTAACTTCCATCACAAATGGCAACTTCCAGTACAACTGGTAACTTCAATCACAAATGGCAACTTCCATCACAACAGGCAACTTCCATCACAACTGGCAACTTCCAACACAACTGGTAACTTCAATCACAAATGGCAACTTCCATCCCAACAGGCAACTTTCAACACAACTGGCAACTTCCAACATACCTGGCAACGTCCAACACAGCTGGTAACGTCTAACACAGCTGGCAACTTCCAACACTGCTGACAGCTTCCAACACAGCTGGCAACTTCTATCACAACTGTATTACAACTGGCAACTTCCAAACACAACTGGCAACCTCCAACACAACTGGCAGCTTCCAACGCAACCGCATGCAGCCCTGCCCACCCCTGCACGCAGGTGCATTCGCTAGAGGACCACGAGGATCCACTGACATTCCTTTGGACCGAACAGAAATCGTTCTCGCCCTCCAGTGGAGCGACAACAATGTTGTGACAATGGCTTCAAAACTATGATCCAGTCCAGCCTTTGGGAAATGCCAGGCATTGGTCTAGACAGGAGAGAGAGTTTGTCCAGGCAGATCAGCCACATCTCAACCAGTCAACCAAATGCCTTAGTGGGAGGGGTCGACAGAGCCGACCAGAACATCAACACGCACACGAGGAGAATCCGGACGAAGTGTTTCCGGCTTTTCTTTGCCCATGCTGTTGAGTTAGCACTGCAGAATGTCTGGGCTCCTGTACTGAAGAAGTGTACCATCTGATGCACGTGACCTGGTTTCCGTGGAAACATCATACGGTGCTACCTGCGTGCTGCTGTGCTGCAGTACCAAGGCCACGACAGGCTGCTGTGCTCTGGGATCGCGGTCCTGACCAAGACATGACATGACGCAACACCTCCCTGGTGATGCCAACGTTCAGGCACGGTGTGCTTGATGGCACCATAACATCAAGAAGATGTGCCAGAAAGGTGGCACTGGGCTGCACTTGCTCTCTGTTTCAACGGATTCCTTGGAGTGCCATCAAACATTTTGAGCCACGATGTTATTCAGAACATTGCAACAAACGGAGAAACAGTTTCATGAAGTGCCAGAATCGTAACATTTCTGAGTGCTTTTGAAGAACCCAATGTTCGCAGAGTAATGACTTATAGTTTGTTTCGATCTTTCCATTTGCATTGTAAATAACATCCGATGATGTGTACACCATGCACTCACACCATCACTGAGGCATTCAAGGGCTGTATTTAACATGTGATTTGTTTGTGAATTTTCTGCACTCTTTGATTCGTTTACTTAACCAACACTCAGTCGCACTCCTGTCTTTACCTTACTTAAATCTTTAGGTTCTGTTTGTGTGGATGTGACCTGATAAAGAGCTCACCATCATCGTTTGTTATTATTTCGATAGGAAACACTATTCTACTCTGTGCCCATGCACCTCTGTTGAGTGCATCAAGCTGTAATCTTGAGGTAGTCACCCGTGCCCGTGCACTCTAGGATAGTGCGCCTCTGTTTAAATACAAAACATATTTCCATCAAATCATTTGAACTTTTTTCTCACAAAGAAGGTGAATTTGCATTTCAAGCTCAAAACCACCTCTCACACCCCCTTAAAGTGACAGAGCTTCTGAGCTGACATTAATGGGTCAAATCTCGTTCAGTCTCGTTTCTATTCCGTAGCCTGGTTGCACTCAGTCCGAAGACAGAAGTGACGGACTGTTCGTCCATCATCTTGATTGTCTTGAACGTTTTTTTTTTTTTTTTTTTTTTTTTTTTTTGTCTTGCCTAAAGAAGACCAAATAGAATTGTTTCATAATTTGCTTATTCTTTCGTTTAGCAGCGCAGTACTTCCGTTTTTGCTGTTGGTTCAATCTTTACTTGCAGTTACCCCCACTTTGAAACTGACTTATGGACTGTTTGTATAAGTGCTGGCTGATTTATAGACCGTTCGTCTGTTGTTGATTGACTCATCGTGTGTGTGTGTGGTGTGTGTGTGGGGTGTGGGGGGGGGGGGGGGGGGGGGGGGGGTCAGTACAACCTTGAGTTAATCTGAAATAAATTGGTTTCAGTCAGTCAGTGTGTGTGTGTGTGTGTGTGTGTGTGTGTGTGTGTGTGTGTGTGTGTGTGTGTGTGTGTGTGTGACAGACAGACAGACAGACAGAAACAGAGAGAGAGACAGAAAGACAGTGAGACAGAGAGAGAGAGACAGAGACAGAGAGAGAGAGGGAGTACTCACTCAAGCAGGTGGGGGAGGCGAAGCAGGGGTACTCCATGCAGTCAGTCTCTGTCATCACACAGTGGTAGTCGGGCATGCAGGTATGTGTCTGCACATCGGAAACAGTACACCATCAGCTCTCTCTCTCTCTCTCTCTCTCTCTCTCTCTCTCACACACACACACACACACACACACACACACACACACACACACACACACACACACACACACACACACCTCTGTTTATTCTCTTTATGCTGCTGGTAGTGACCTTAACATTGTGAAGCTTTAAATCAGGTGATCCAGACGATGGCAAATGAGAGTAGCTTTGAGCCCCCCCCCCCCCCCCCCCCCCCCCCCACACACACACACTAAGTTCAGAACACTGTATTTTCCCTTGCGCCATCCACTGCCTCCGGCAAACTATATTACACCATCTGTGAGGTCACTGTCTACATTACAACATCTATGCGGTCTTTCACTGTCTACATTACACCATCTGTGCGTCTTTCACTGTCTACATTACACCATCTGTGCGGTCACTGTCTACATTACACCGTCTGTGTGGTCACTGTTTACATTACACCATCTGTGCGGTCACTGTCTACATTACACCGTCTGTGCGGTCACTGTGTACATTACACCGTCTGTGTGATCACTGTCTATATTACTCCGTCTGTGTGTGGTCACTGTCTACATTACACCGTCTGTGTAGTCACTGTTTACATTACACCATCTGTGCGGTCACTGTCTACATTACACCGTCTGTGTGGTCACTGTGTACATTACACCGTCTGTGTGGTCACTGCGGTCACTGTCATTATTACACTGTCTACTGTGCGGTCACTGTCTACATTACACCGTCTGTGTGGTCACTGTCTACATTACACCCGTCTGTGCGGTCACTGTCTACATTACACCGTCTGTGCGGTCACTGTCTACATTACACCGTCTGTGTGGTCACTGTCTACATTACACCCCGTCTGTGTGGTCACTGTCTACATTACACCGTCTGTGTGGTCACTGTCTACATTACACGTCTGTGCGGTCACTGTCTACATTACAACCGTCTGTGCGGTCACTGTCTACATTACACCGTCTGTGCGGTCACTGTCTACATTACAACGTCTGTGCTGTGCGGTCACTGTCTACATTACACCGTCTGTGTGGTCGCTGTCTACATTACACCGTCTGTGTGGTCACTGTCTACATTACACCATCTGTGCGGTCACTGTCTACATTACACCGTCTGTGTGGTCACTGTGTACATTACACCGTCTGTGCGGTCACTGTCTACATTACACCGTCTGTGTGGCCACTGTGTACATTACACCGTCTGTGAGGTTACTGTCTACATTACACCGTCTGTGTGGTCACTGTCTACAATACACCATCTGTGAGGTCACTGTCTACATTACACCGTCTGTGAGGTCACTGTCTACATTACACCATCTGTGAGGTCACTGTCTACATTACAACATCAGTGCGGTCTTTCACTGTCTACATTACAACATCGGTGCGGTTTTTCACTGTCTATATTACAACATCGGTGCGGTTTTTCACTGTCTATATTTGACACCTGTGCGGTCTTTCACTGTCTACATAACACCTTTGCGGTTTTTCACTGTCTATATAACACCTGTGCGGTCTTTCACTGTCTACATACAACACCTGTGCGGTCTTTCACTGTCTACATAACACCTGTGCGGTTTTTCACTGTCTACATCACAACATCGGTGCGGTCTTTCACTGTGTACATTATAACTGTGCGGTCTTTCACTGTCTACATTACAACATTTTCACTGTCTACATTACAACATCTGTGCGGTCTTTCACTGTCTACATTACAACATCTGCGCGGTCTTTCACTGTCTACATTACAACATTTTCACTGTCCACATTACAACATCTGCGCGGTCTTTCACTGTCTACATTACAACATCTGCGCGGTCTTTCACTGTCTACATTACAACACCTGCTGCGCGCTCTTTCACTGTCTACATTACAACACCTGCGCGGTCTTTCACTGTCTACATTACAACATCTGCGCGGTCTTTCACTGTCTACATTACAACACCTGCGCGCTCTTCACTGTCTACATTACAACACCTGCGCGCTCTTTCACTGTCTACATTACAACACCTGCGCGGTCTTTCACTGTCTACATCACAACATCTGTGTAGCACCGCTACACTTCTCCCCCGTTGCCCCACCTTCTCCCTTTCCGTGCCTTCTTAAGTCACGTCCCATCCACCCCTATCTTGCACTCTCCCCCCCCCCCCCCCCCCCCCTCAAGCCAGCGCCTCTTCCTCCGCCCCCCCCCCCCCTCCCTCCCCTCCCCTGCCCCCTGTCTCCCCCGTGTCTACAGGTATGACAAGTACATAGAGGAGCTCCAGCTCTCTTCTTCGCTCGCGTGTCGTGTGGCCGGAAGACAAGTCACAGGAAGCCCTCTGTTCCAGAGTGACGGCATGAAGCGTGAAGCGTGATGGCATGGGGCATGGCAGAGAGAGAGAGAGAGAGAAAGAGAGAGAGAGAGAGAGAGAGAGAGAGAGAGAGAGAGAGAGAGAGAGAGAGAGAGAGAGAGGGGGGGGGATTTCTACCTTGGCTACCTTTGACAATGGCTGTCTTGTTTTTCTTGCTTTATAGCATGCATGCTCGTGTTGATGTAACCATTGTCAACTGGTGGTCCACCCACCCTCATCCCCTCCCCCTCTGTCTCTCTGTGTGTCTGTCTGTCTGTCTGTCTCTCTCTCTCTCTCTCTCTCTCTCTCTCTCTCTCTCTCTCTCTCTCTCTCTCTCTCTCACGTGCGCTTTTTGTCACCGTGTCTTTCTATCCCCATGAAATCTGCTTTGTGCACGTGAATGCTTTTTTCCTTGTTTTTGTTTTTATAACCTTTTTAATCGACACATTTTCTTCGTGCATTTTTTTTTATTCAAAATGTGTCATTTTATGTTTGTAATGTATCTATGTTTTTGCTTTACAGAGAGACGAATGTGAAAAGGCTAATTGATGATTTTTTTTTTTCACATTTTATCCCACATTAATTCTCTCTCTCTCTCTCTCTCTCTCTCTCTCTCTCTCTCTCTCTCTCTCTCTCTCTCTCTCTCTCTCTCTCTCTCTCTCTTGTACTGACCTTTTTCTCACTATGTGAATAAAGGCCAATTGCTGATCCTTCTCCCTCCCTTCCTCCCCTTCCTCCCCCCCCCCCTCCCCCCCTCTCTCTCTCTCTCTCTCTCTCTCTCTCTCTTTCCTTGACAGACTTTTGTAGCTGACGTGTTTGAGGACGACGTCCCTTAAGATACTGCGGAGCTGTCAGATTCAGACAAAGCCCCAGTTGTGCGTGAAGCCTGATGTCTGTTTAACAGTCAGAACCTTCCCCAAGTGCCCCTCCAGTGAACAGCTCGCCACGCAGGGGAGGGGAAGGCGAACACTGCTGATGCTGGTACACGTTGTGGGTGGGGAGAATCATTGAAAGAGAGGGAAGGGAAAGTGAGATCTTCAAAGGAAAACGGCCTCTATAACGACTCGTGGACTGCCTGTCCCGAACTGAAATGACAGAAATAAGGTTCCAAAATGTAAATGTCACTCTCTTGTCAGTTTAATTTCTGTCTAGGTTATGTCCAAAAGATACAATCACGGTGTGTGTGTGTGTGTGTGTGTGTGTGTGTGTGTGTGTGTGTGTGTGTGTGTGTGTGTGGGGGGCGCGCTCGCGCATACGCGCATATGCTTTTTGTATTTATCAATTTGTTTCTGTCACTCAGTTTTCAAAGCGCTATTTGATGTTAGTTTTTTTTTAAAGTAATGTATGACGTTAGTCTTCTTTTCTATGTGCTGTTGAACATTTGATGTGTGTGTGTGTGTGTGTGTGTGTGTGTGTGTGTGTGTGTGTGTATGTGTGTGTGTGTGTGTGTGTGTGTGTGTGTGTGTGTGTGTGTGTGTGTGTGTTGATTAGTTGTCAGTACAACACTATGTTAATCTGACAGTAAATGGTTTCAGTCAGTCAGTGTTGATTAGTGATGTGTGACGCTAGTCTTTTTTTCTTCTTCTTTTGGGGGTGTGTGGGGGTTGGGGACGTTAGTCTTCTTTTCTTTGTATGTTCTGCTGGACAATAGGTGTCATTGTTTGTGCCGTGTCACGCTAGTCTGCAGTTAATATTCTGCTAGATATATGAGTTTTCTTTGTGATGTCTAACGCTCATCTTCAGTTAACATGTTGTTGACCATAAACCTTTTCTTTGTGCTGTGCAACGCTGGTCTTCTTCTCTTTGGACCGTGGGACTTTGGGTATCTTCATGTGCATAAAGTGATGTGTGACGCAGATATTGGTTTTCCTTTGGGGTCTTGTCACATACAGACTCCCTTTCTTTCCGAGTGCGGTGGGGCGTTGGTCAAGTTTTGTTTTCTTCTAGTGCTTTGGATGTTAAACATTTCCTTCTAGAGTAGTCTGACCCTAGTCTTGCTTGCTGTTAAAGTGGCGTCTGACCTAGTTTTTTCTTGGTCTTAAGTACTCCCTGAGATTCCTCTGTCGTGGCTTTTAATGGCCGTTTAAGGATCGTCTTAATTCCTCTATTAGAGGTGTCCAATTTTGATTTAGCTTTTTTTTTTTAGGTGGTGTGTGACGTTAATTTCTGTCTTAATTGCTGTCTGGTATTAGTCATATTGTTACTCAGCGTTGCTGGCCACCTTTTTTCCTTACAGTAGTTCCTGTGTATTATTAATATTTTCTTTTTAAAGGGCTCTGAATTTAGTCTTGTTTTCTATTCTTGTGTTTTCTGACATGAGTTATGTTTTCTCTTCAAAGCGTTGTCGGCAGTCAGGTTTTTCTTTCAATGTTAGGTGCTGTGTGTGTGATTATTAATGATGTTTTCTTTTTAAGTGATGTCTGATATTAGTTTTGTTTTCTTTCAAAGCGTTGTCTACAACCAGTTCTGTTTATGCTAGGTGTGCGTGCTTGTAATCATGTTTTGGTTTTAGGCTTTCTTACTGAGTGCTATCTGGCGTTGTTTTAGCTTTCTTATTAAGTTCTATCTGACGTCGCAGTTGCTTTTTTAGTAAGTGGTATCCGACGTCGTTTTTGCTTTCTTACTAAGTGGTATCTGACGTCGTTTTTGCTTTCTTATTAAGTGCTATGTGATGTTGCAGTTGCTTTCTTACTGACTGCTAACTGACGTCGTTTTTGTTTTCTTATTGAGTGCTAACTGACATCGTTTTTGTTTTCTTATCAAGTGCTAACTGACGTCGTTTTTTTGCTTTCTTATTAAGTGCTATCTGACATAGTTTTTGTTTTCTTATTAAGTGCTAACTGACGTCGTTTTTGCTTTCTTATTAAGTGCTATCTGACATCATTTTTGCTTTCTTATTAAGTTCTATCTGTCTGACGCCGTCTTTGCTTTTCCTATCAAGTGTCTTTGTCTGACGTCGTCTTTGTTTTCTTATTAAGTGCTGTCTGACGTTGCAGTTGCTTTCTTGTGAAGTGATGTCTCTGACGTCGTCTTTGCTTTCTTATTAAGTGGTGTCTGACGTCGTTTTTTCCTTTCTTATTAAGTGCTATCTGACGTTGCAGTTGCTTTCTTATTATGTACTGTCTGACGTTACAGTTGCTTTGCTTTCTTGTTAAGTGGTGTCTGACGTCGTTTTTGCTTTCTTATTAAATGCTATCTGACGTTGCAGTTGCTGTCTTATTATGTATCTATCTGACGTTGCAGTTGCTTTCTTATTTAGTGGTGTCTGACGTTGTCTTTGCTTTCTTAATTAGTGCTGTCTGACGTCGTTTTTGCTTTCTTATTTAGTGCTGTCTGACGTCGTTTTTTTGCTTTCTTATTTAGTGTTGTCTGACATCGTTTTTGCTTTCTTATTAAGTGCTATCTGACGTTGCAGTTTGTTTCCTTATTAAGTTCTGTCTGACGTTGTTTTTTTGCTTTACCATTAAGTGCTATCTGACGTTGCAGTTGTTTCCTTATTAAGTGCTATCTGACGTCGTTTTTGCTTTCTTATTAAGTGCTATCTGACGTTGTTTTTGCTTTACCATTAAGTGCTATCTGACGTTGCAGTTGTTTCCTTATTAAGTGCTGTCTGACGTCGTTTCTGCTTTGCTTTCTTATTAAGTGGTGTTTGACGTCAGATGTATTTTCCTTTTAGGTGCTGTCTGAAATTGATCTTGATTATTTTCATATGTTACGTGACGTTTGTTCTGCTTGTTTTTCAAGTGCCTGTTGACTCGCGTCTCTCCTTCTTTTTTAGTGTTTTTATATCAGTCTTTTCCTGCTTGATAAGTGTATTCTCATGTCAGTCCAACCTCCACTTTACGCGCTCTCTAACTTGAGTCTTGTTCAATGTTTAGCTGTTATCTAACGTGAGTCTTGTCTAATGTTTAAAAGTTATCTAATGTGAGTCTTGTCTAATGTTTAAGTGTTATCTAACGTGAGTCTTGCCTAACGTTTTAAATGTTATCTAACGTAAGTCTTGCCTAATGTTTAAGTATTATCTGACGTGAGTCTTGCCTAATGTTTAAAAAAGTTATCTAATGTGAGTCTTGCTTCATGTTATCTAGCCCGAGTCTAAACAGCTAATGTTTAAATGTTATCTAACGTGAGTCTTGCGTTATATTTAAATGATATCTAACGTGACTGTTGGCTAATGTTTAAATGTTAACTGACGCAAGTCTTGCCTAATGTTTAAATGGTATCTGACGTGTGTCTTGCCTAATGTTTAACTGTCATCTAATGTGAGTCTTGCCTAATGTTTGACTGTTATCTAACGTGAATCTTGCCTAATGTTTCAAAACGTCATCTAACGTAAGTCTTGCCTAATGTTTAACTGTTATCTAACGTGAGCCTTGCCTCATGTTTAACTGTTATCTACTGCGTGTCTTGCCTAATGTTAATTGTTATCTAACGTGAGTCTTGCCTAATGTTTAACTGTTATCTACCGTGAGTCTTGCCTGATGTTTAAATGTTATCTACCGTGAGTCTTGCCTAATGTTTAACTCATATCTAAAGTGAGTCTTGTCTGCCTAATGAATGCTGTCTGATGTGAATATTGTCTTCTTTTTTTAAGCGCTCTCTAAAGTTGGTGTTGATGTCTTTCTCAGTGTTGGCTGGCAATCGTTTGCTTGCTGTCACTGTTCTTGCTGACATGAGGCTGTCCTCGCTTGTAAGTACTATGTGACGTTAGGTTTCCCTGCTTGTTATATGTTGCCTGACCTGAGTCGCGTCTCCATTTTAAGTCCTGTGTGACGTAAATGCGTAAATTCCGGCAGGGGGCCGGAATAGCTCAGTTGGCAGAGCGCCGGATTCGTGATCCTGAGGTTACGGGTTCGAATTTCAGTACAGGGGGATTTTTTCCACGGAGTTAACATTGGTTCTGATTCCATTCTCCATACAGTCCTTCGAATGAGACTATAAACTGAGGTTGCTGTGTGAACGCATGCACAACATACGTAAAAATCCCATCACCAACTTTCAGAAGAGAAGGCCAGTTTGGCCGTTGGTATGGCTGACACGTTACACATAGCATGCACCTTCCCCGAAGTTGGAGCATGGCTGCCTTAATGGCGGGATAAAAAAAAAAGAAACGGGTCATACACACAAAAGTGTCAGAATCTTCAACTCGATGAAGGTGGACACTCAAAGAAAGAAGAAGAATCTTGTCTGTTTTTTTTTTTTTTTGTTTTGTTTTTTTGTTTTGTTTTGTTTTGTTTTTAAAGTGTTCTCTGACGTCAGTCTTGCCCAGTCTTTCAGTACTGTCTGATGTGGATCCTGTCTACGTTTTGAGGGCTGACTGATGTGAGTCTTGCGTGCTGTTAAAGATCTGTTTCTGGTGAGTCTTTCTGTCCTCTTTCAGTGCTGTTTGATATTAGTCTCTGCATTTTTTTAAAGTGCTGTGCGACGTTCGTTTTGCCTACTTTATTTTTTAGGACTTTTCTTACGTCAGTCTCGTTAACGTTTTAAAGTGCTGTTTGACGTGAGTCTTGCCTGTTTTGAAGTGATATCTGACGTCAGTCTTCCTAATGTTTTAAGCGCTGTATAAGTTTTTTGCCTGGTTTTATGTGTTGTCTGAAGTTTGACCAGCTGGCTTGATTTAACTACTGTCTGTTAGTCTTGCATTGTTCGGCAATTCTGTCAGTTTTATTTTTAACGATTTAATGCAACACATCACAAGACAGTTCATGACAAAATGATACAATAAAACGCAGTTCAATACAACACAAACAACAGACCAGAACACAAGTCAATCCTTCCTTCACAGTTGCTGCAGGAAACAAGATCCATACAGACATTGCAGCCGACGCCACACAACACAACACTACACAATAAAACGCCACACAGCACAACACTACACAATAAAACGTCACACAACACAACACTACACAATAAAACCCCGCACAACACAACACTACACAACAAAACGCGCCACACAACACAACACTGAACAAAAAAACGCCACACAACACAACACAACACACAACATAACGCCACACACAACACAACAAACGCCACACAACACAACACTACACAACATAACGCCACACAACACAACACTACACAACATAACGCCACATAATACAACACTAAACAACAAAACGCCACACAACACAACACTACACAACATAACGCCACACAACACAACACTACACAACAAAACGCCACACAACACAACACTACACAACATAACGCCACATAATACAACACTAAACAACGCCACACAACACAACACAACACAACACTACACAACGCAATGCAACACAATACAACGCTACACAGCACATCACCACACTACACAACGTAGCGCCACACAACACACTACACAACGTCACGCCACACAACACACAACACTAAACAACGCAACGCGACAAGACGCGACACAATGCAACGCAACACAATGCAGCGTTACACAGCACATCACAACACTACACAACGTAATGCAGCATACGATCCAGTCCTCACCTTACAGGTGCTATGAGGAACAGGTCCATACAACGGAATATGCAATCCAGTGCTCACCTCTCAGGTGCTATAGGGAACACGTCCATACAACGTAAACATACAATACGTTCTTCACCTCACAGGTGCTAAAGGAAACAGGTCTATACACCGGTCCTCACCTCACAGGTGCTATAGGGAACAAGATCCATACAACACTACACAACATAACGCCACACAACACAACACTACACAACAAAACGCCACACAACACAACACTACACAACATAACGCCACACACAACACAACACTACACAACAAAACGCCACACAACACAACACTACACAACATAACGCCACATAATACAACACTAAACAACGCCACACAACACAACACAAACACAACACTACACAACGCAATGCAACACAATACAACGCTACACAGCACATCACCACACTACACAACGTAGCGCCACACAACACACTACACAACGTCACGCCACACAACACAACACTAAACAACGCAACGCGACAAGACGCGACACAATGCAACGCAACACAATGCAGCGTTACACAGCACATCACAACACTACACAACGTAATGCAGCATACGATCCAGTCCTCACCTTACAGGTGCTATGAGGAACAGGTCCATACAACGGAATATGCAATCCAGTGCTCACCTCTCAGGTGCTATAGGGAACACGTCCATACAACGTAAACATACAATACGTTCTTCACCTCACAGGTGCTAAAGGAAACAGGTCTATACACACGGTCCTCACCTCACAGGTGCTATAGGGAACAAGATCCATACAACACTACACAACATAACGCCACACAACACAACACTACACAAAAACGCCACACAACAAAAACACTACACAACATAACGCCACACAACAACACACTACACAACAAAACGCCACACAACACAACACT
>JADBJO010005538.1:50000-62500 GCA_016801955.1 Conus betulinus
GCAAAATCCATTCCATGTATGTGTCCTCTCAAACGTTTTTTTTTCTTCTCACGTTTTAGATGTGAGTATTTTAGTGCCTTATGCTAGTCTAGTTACGGAGAATAGAAAAATAAACAAGTGTGGGGAGGGAAAAAAAATAGTTGCTGAAAAACTAAAGACATTATGCAAACAGTATCAAATGTATGGGACAATCTTTGAGCCTACGCTTGAGGATCCACCCAAAGATGCAAGGGAGATTAAAAAAAAAAACAAACACAAAGACGGACAGAAACAAACACAAGTAACCTCGATTTAAATGAAACGAAACTGAACATGAAATTAGGCACGGAACAGTAAACAATAAACAGTAAACAAGTAGGGTAACTTTTTTTCCTCCCCACACTTTCGTTTTTGTTTCATTTACTACCCTTCGCTGGTTGCTTTGGGGGTGCTGTTGTTCTTTTTTGAACCCTTGGTGGTGAGAACACCACAGTATTATGGACTGTGGGTGTGTCTCTGTTTGACGCCAGGAGCACAAACACAACCAGCCATGTCTCCCTGATGAGTCCGATCCAGCGGACGAAAGGCCTAGGAGCAGGTAATACAAATAGAACTGCCTTCAAGAGGGGTTACGATGGTTCTCTCATGCAGCTAGTGAAGAGTTTTCATATTTGAAATACATTTTCTTAATTTCATGTTTCCATTTTCTTCATTTTCAACACCCCTCTCCCCAAGTCCAAATCTTTGCCACGTCATTACTGTGTTGACAGATGGGTTGCTGGCCTCCGCTTGTTTCCCCCACTATTAGATTGTTGGCCTTTGTATTTGTCTGACTTTATTCAAGTTTAAAAGGCTGTACCAGTCTTGAATAAAAGTTACTCTGAGTTAGGTTTTCCTATGGGAGCAAGAGTTACCCCTACTTGTTTATTGTTTATTGTTAACCGTCTGTCAATATCATTGAGTTTCACCAGCTGTACAGTCATAACAGTTATAATTCTTGTACTGGAGAACGTATGATCGTTCGCTTGACTCACCGATGTAAGTACCGTCATCGAGCGACCTTTAGATGTTTGATTAAGTGTTAGAAAATACCTCGATTTTATTTGAACTTGAATGTGTTTTGGATTTTTCTACCGATGATACAGGCGCCCAACGTTTGACAATGGTGTTTTTCGTCAATGCTGTGCTGATCACTGTGTGCTCTATGAGTTCTCAAGTTACAAATTTCGAGAGCCTGTGGCCATGTGATTAAAAACACTGGTGACCTCTCCTCGAGGTCTGCAGCGCAACAGAATGATGTGAATGTTTTAACCTGTGTAACAAAAAAACAAACAAACAAACAAATAAGCAAAAACTTGTTCAACGCGTGCGTGTGTCATTATGGGCGACACGGCACACCTCTCGGACGTCCAGCAACAGGCCCATGATATCGAACCTAAAATAAAACCCTTAATCAAACACTTGATAAAATCCAGAAGTTTTTTTGGTGCGATGAAAAAGAACTGATCGTCTGGCGTAATGTGCTTTTAGATCAATACTGTGCTGTTGCCAAGCAGTCATTCAAACTGGAATCTTCTGACTATGATGTGCATGAACGTGTTCTTCCTTTATCATCCCAGTGGATATCTGAAGCAGGTGATTCTCTGGCCAAAACAGTAAATCGTATATACTCCTGCCAGCCCTCGTCAAAACGTCTGACCCTAACTACTCTTTACTTCAAGTCCAGTTCGAGTGCTGGTACCTTCCCGTGCCAAGCTAAAGACTGTAGACAGTCGGACCCAGAGGAATGTGAGGTCATCAGACATCTTGTGCAGTCCTTCCTCACCAATGGAGACGTAGTCTGTCTGACAAAGGCATTGCCCAGCATTCCACTGACCTTCATAGAGTCTGTGTCCGATCTTTAGCTTAAGTCTCCGGGAATGACAGTCACCTCCATGAAGATTTTAGACGGTGATAAAGACTTACCCATTAATAGTTCTTCTATGTCTCCCCTGCGTGTCTTCCAAGACAAAACTGTTCACTCTAAAGATTTTGTCCTTCTCCCCCCCCCCCCCCCCCCCCCCCCTCCCCCCCTCAGCCGAGTACCCAGCAGTCCACTGATGTCTGCATCGAGCTATCGTCCAAACCGGAAGTAGACCATTCAGCAGCCCCGACATGAAGCAAAGTCTGAAACTGACGCCGGGCAGTCAACCCTCGAGTTATTAACGGCACATTATACACAGTTTGGAGCAAAAGATCAGTTGTCATCCTGTTCCCTGAGGAATTAATCCATGTCCCTTCAACTCTGTGCGGACAGTGAAATTGGGTCGCTCACAAGGACTCTGCAAGCTCCGCAGACCTACTTTGTATGTCACCCCACGTCAAAGAAGGACCCCAGGAGAAACTATATACCTAAGGTACTACGCCGGGAGATTTTAATAATGATGATGATGATGATGATGATGATAATGATAATAACAATAACAATAATGATAATGATTGTTTATGGCGCTTAATCTGACATCATAAGCCCTGAGCACTTACAAATACATAAAAGGTTACATAAAACATGACTACAGCCAATGGGAAAATGAATATTGCAATAAGTACCGTGCATCTACAAACAAGGGTGCATATTGACACCCACCCACGCACACACACACACACACACACACACACACACACACACACACACACACACATGACACACCCACACACTCTGTCGTCGCACAACAACGGACACAACAGCATGCGCGCAACGCCCCCCCCCCCCCCCCCCCCCCCCCCCCCCCCCCCCCCCCCCCCCCCCCACACACACACACATTAGTAGCAGAGTCAATTTGATGGGGAAGGGATGGGGAAGAAAGAATTGCTATTGATAGGTGAAGAGGGTTGTTTTAAGAGATGCCTTGAAGGAAGACAGCGAGTTTGAACTGCGCAAAGATATTGGGAGTTTATTCCAAGAAACCGGAACCTGAAAAGAAAAAGAATGATCTCCATAGGTTTTAGTTCGAAATCGAGGGATTGAGGAGAGAGTGCTGTCGGTACAAAGAACGCAACTGCCTAGAAAGAACAGCTTCAAGACACAAGAGTCTGAGCTCCAGCTATGGTTATCTGAACTGCAGAATTCTGTGTCTGGACAAATTGAAGACGCCAAGGTGTGTGTGAAATATGTACTAAAACCACATCTTGCTTCCAACACTGACTTGCTTCACGCACTGATTGACTCTCTTCAGTCCAGTATTATTGAACTCGACAAACAAGTAGGCATACTCAAAAAAGAAAATCACTCGCTCAAAACCTGAACTGGAAATGTCTTCTCTGGTCTGGAAAAACTGAAACCAACAATTTTATGTGATTCCAGCACACAGTGTGGTGAAGGGAATGCTCAAAGTAGCACGGTTTCCACCACCCTCTATATCACCACATCACCAACAGTCAAAACTCAGTCTGTACAAAATTTTCTGGCCCCACAGAAATATTTCATTCAACAGTTTTCCGTTTATGGCTATATTGTGTATATTTAGCTACCTGTCACTTTGTAAAAAAGAAGTACTTTTGTGCATAGGCCTGTGGTTTGTATACTGAGTTTTAAAGGGGTAATGTGATGCCTTCCACGTTAAATACACGGCCTTCACACGGAGGGCTTCGTGTTGGATGTTTAAATACCTAACAGTGCCAGAAATAAGACGGATGATATTGCTACACTTTTACATAACAATGGAAAAATAACTTTCCTGTTTTTTTTTTTTTTTGTTTTTTTGTTTTTTTTGAATTTGTTTTTGTTTTGTTTTGTTTTTGTTTTCCGTTTTTTTGTTGTTTTTTTTTTTGTTTTTTTTTGCATAGCTGAATCTAGATTCACAGATATGATACCAGATTCCGATCTGTACGTGCCAAATTACTATATAATCCGACTCGATCCAGTTGCACTAAAATGGACAGGATTACTTTTATATTGTGCAAATTCAATGAGATTAAAAAGATTGTCACATTTAGAGAATTATGGTTTTAAATCTGTTAAGTTTAATTTCATGACGGATTCTGCGATCTGAATTTAAAAAAAAAAATGATTTTGGGAGGTGACTTTAATGTTGATTTAACAATACCTGGAACAAAATGGAGTCATAGTAATTCAATGTATGGGTTAGAACAAATCATCTATCGACCAACACGCATTACTGAACACTCGGAAACTTTAGTTGATCACGTTTACGTCACCTCAAAAGCAAACATTGTGGAAGTATTTTCTGTTCAAATCGGATGCAGTGATAGTTCATCTGTCCGTTTTACATGGGTGAAGACAGGTGTAAATATTCCTAAGCTGGGATATAAGGAAATCTTTTACATATCTTTCACACATTTTGACAAAAACGCCTTCCTTGATGATTTTACTTTCCTCGTGCTTAGATTATATTTACCAGATAAACCTGATGAAGCAGTCAATTACTGGGTATACACCTTCAATTCAATATATGATAAACATGCTCCCTTTGTGAGAAACAAGTAAAACATATGAAACCCCCGTGGTTGACAAAGGAAATAGACAGTAATATACATAAAATAAATCTTTTAACAAGTTTTAAAAAAAGCACTGAAAAATTTGTTTAATGATAATAAAAAGCACTGAAAAAAATTATTTGATGGACAAATTATAATCTATGATTATTTATATTGCTGCAGATTCTCTCACTCTCTGTCTGTCTGTCTGTGTGTGTGTCTCTGTCTCTCTAGATTCTCTCACTCGCGCGCGTGTGTGTGTGTGTGTGTGTGTGTGTGTGTAAAAAACTAATAAATTCCAAGGACAAGTAACCGAGCACCATTCCAGCAACTTACAGAGCAGCTTGGTGTTGCAATATTTTCTACTTTTCACAAGAAAATGTAGCATGTTTTGCTCTTTCATGATTTTCTTTTGCTTCTTAGGTGGCACCTTTGGTGTTTTTTTTTGTGTTGTTGTTGTTGAAAACTCAACAAGCAAACTATGGTATTGCGCACCAGCCTTTTCCTGGAATAGCATTCTGCTTAAAACTGAAAAGGCAGAGGAGTCAAGTAACCACATTCTGCGGTCACGGAGGAGAAATAATCAGGTTTCGAAGTATCAGTATCTGACCAGGAGTTATATGTTAGTTATATGTTAGACTCTTCTCTTTCCTCCCCATTGGAGAGTGTCTTCTCCTTGAAAACTCTTACTAGAGGCTCATTGTGAGAAGCATTTATTATTCCCCATTCACCCACTGAAGCACATACTGTTAGGCAGAATTATCTACCACTGCAGATGTGAATGCTTATCTCCCCCTATTTTTTCAATCTAAGACATAAGAGCAAACTTTGTTTATTATTCTCTCTCTATATATATATGTTCAGCATTTTATATATATATATATATATATATACACAATTTTTTTTTGCCAAGTCATTACTATAACGAAGGAAGAAACGTTAACCTGTACTTGCTTTCCCCTACTGCTTAATTGTTCAGCATTATATACATATATGTGTGTGTGTGTGTGTAAGATTGATTCTACGTATAAGCTTACACTTAGAGCGTCTCGGTCTCATTTTTCCACCTATATTTTCGGTGGATGGAGTGTTTTTTTTGTTGTTGTTTTTTTAATTATTATTTCAGTGTTTCATTTGCTTGCTTGTTATGTTTTTTTTTTTTTTTTTTTTCCATGGTGTTTTTTTAACAGAAGGTTTCTCTGTGTTATATAGCATGTGCTCATTCCCATGTTTGTTCGTATTTTAATGTTTCGTGCCAGTGAGTGGGGTAGTGATAGCAAGCAGAGAAAATGGCTAAGTGGATCAAAACATTTATCGTGCATGGTGAAATTAAAAAAAAAAAAATCATTATCACTGTCATGTTCTCTCACTTCTTCCACCACCACCACCCTCCCTGCCCTGTCTGTCTGTCTCTCTCCGCCTCTCTCTCCGCTCTGTCTGTCTCTCTCTCTCTCTCTCTCTCTCTCTCTCTCTCTCTCTCTTACTTTTTTCCGTGTGAGCGCATGAGCGGTCGGGCGTGTGTGTGTGTGTGTGTGTGTGTGGGGGGGGGGGGGGGGGGGCATGGGTGTGTTTGTGTGTGTGTCTGTCTGTGTGCATGTTGGTCTGCGTGTGTGTGTGTGTGGTGTGTGTGTGTGTGTGTGTGACTTCCTTTACCTCCTATTTCTGTTCGTGTTCTCAACTCTTTTTATTTCCTGTTTCGTTCGTTCTTGTCCTTGCCTCACCAGTCCTGCTTGTGTTTGTCACATAAGTACAGGTTTTAACCTTCCCAACCTTTGTGTTGTCACATCACGTTATGATATATGTCCACCTTCCCTACATTCGTCTTGTCACATCACAGAAGGACATTTGTCAACGATATCCACGTTTATGTTGTCACATCATACCAGGATCTAAGTAAGCCTACATAATTATGTACATAAAGTACAAAAGTACCTAAGTATACAAGTATGTAACTGCGTAAGTCACCTTTCGACAAGTTTCCCGACTGTCAAGGGTTATGACCCTTCAGAAGCTATCAGAATGTCATCTTTTATTCCCACCACAAAAGGTCCGAATGAAAAGATCATGTAACGTGTTCGGTGAGCAGACAGGTAAGGTATTTCGGGACTGCCGAATAGTGAATGGCTCTCTGTAGCAGAGGGCAAGCTTTCACACCACAGTTACATTATGTCCATCTCCATGAGTACTATCCCTGACAACGGAAGGGGTATGGGGTGTATAGGGTGACAGAGTGTGGTGGAACAGAGGGACATAGAAACGCAGTACCAAGTCTAACGAGCCTTAAGAAACGTAAAACGTCATTTTTACCTTAGCTCCGCGGCACTGCGATTATGACGCGTATAATATGACGTCAAGATAAAACAGTCGGAATACGCAAGGAACTACTATGGGATGGATTTTTTGTCAGTTGACTTTGGCAACCAGAGAATAGTAGTTGAGTCCTTTGCCTTTCAGAGAGAAAGAAAGGATTTTTGGTCAACTGAGCTTGTGTTGGCTGGGTTTGGATTCAACAGTGCTATGGTCAGCTGCGCTGGAGTGCACAAGACTATGCTAAGCTGTGTCAAGCTGTTTGAATCGTTCTGAGCTGTCTTGAAGTTGCATGAAGCTGTGGTAAGCTGTACTGAATCGCATCAAGCAATGTTAAGCTGTGATGGATTCTGTGAAGCTGTTTGAGTTGTATTGAGCAATGCAAATTTACAGAAAGCCAAACGAAGCTGTGTTGAGTCGTGCGACGCTGTATTGAGTTATAATGAACTGCAAGCGGCCGTGGCGAGTTTCGCTGAACTGAATGTAACTGCGTTGAGTTATGTGAGCTTAAGGAGCTGTGCTGGACAATACTGAACTGCTTCAACCTGCGAAGATCGTTGTTGAACTGTTTCGAAAAGTGTTATATATAGCATCAAGTTGCACAACGAGAGTTGTGAAGGATTGCATCTGGTTGTGCGGAGCTGTGTCACACTGAACGAAGTTGTATGGTGCAATAACGAACTACTTCAAGCTGTGTTTGACGGCGTTGAACTGTTCCCAGCTGACCTGTATACTCAAGCCGTATGTTGGACTGGACGGAGTCTGCTGCTTTACTGTGAACTATCCGAAGTTACTGCCGTGCGGTGAACAGTGTTTTAAAATGGCGAGGGTTGTATAGCAGCGTTCAAGTATGGCGAGGGTTGTTATAGCAACGTTAGAAATGGCGAAGGTTGTTATAGCAGCGTTTGAAAATGGCGATATATTGTTACCGAAATTGTTGCCGTGCGGTGAACCATCCGAAGTTATTGCCGCGCGGTGAACTATCCGAAATTGTTGCCGTGTGGTGAACTATCCGAATTGTTGCCGTGCGGTGAACTATCCGAAGTTATTGCCGCGCGGTGAACTATCCGAAATTGTTGCCGTGTGGTGAACTATCCGAAATTGTTGCCGTGTGGTGAACTATCCGAAATTGTTGCCGTGCGGTGAACTATCCGAAGTTATTGCCGCGCGGTGAACTATCCGAAATTGTTGCCGTGTGATGAACTATCCGAAATTGTTGCCGTGCGGTGAACTATCCGAAGTTATTGCCGTGCGGTGAACTATCCGAAGTTATTGCCGTGCGGTGAACTATCCGAAGTTATTGCCGCGCTGTGAACTGTACGGAGTCGCTGCTGTGCTGTGGATTATACAGAGCTGCTGCCGTGCTGTGGATTGTACGCAGCTGCTGCCGTGCTGTGGTTTGTACGCAGTTGCTGGATTATACGCAGTTGCTGCCGTGCTGTGGATTATACGCAGCTGCTGCCGTGCTTTGGATTATACGGAGCTGCTGCCGTGCTTTGGATTATACGCAGTTGCTGCCGTGCTGTGGATTATACGGAGCTGCTGCCGTGTTGTGGAATATACGGAGCTGCTGCCGTGTTGTGGAATATACGGAGCTGCTGCCGTGTTGTGGAATATACGGAGCTGCTGCCGTGTTGTGGATTAAACGCAGTTGCTGCCATGCTGTGGATTATACGGAGCTGCTGCCGTGCTGTCGATTATACGGAGCTGCTGCCGCCGTGTTGTGGATTATAGTACTTCAGAGCTGTACGGTGGACTAATTGGAGTATATACTGCTATTCTGTTGCAGGAATTTTGGTCCATTCTCCAAGAAACCAAACTCGAGGACATTGGAGCATTATGACAATAACTGTATGTTGGGACATGCATGCAGGTGGATGTCCATGAATTTTCTTGGGAAGTTATTTTATGGAGTGAAAAGTCCCAGATCGTATGCCCCTAGCATTCGGGACGAGATCCCAGGGGTTCAATGATAATTGTTCTTGTTGTACATCGAAGTGTTCCGCAGTCCGTCCTGGGATGACTGCTCGTCTGTTGTCTGGTTACACAGGGCAAGAGGTGTGGGATGTCCAGAATGACAGAGGGAGGGGTGTACAGGGTGACAGAGGGAGGGGTGTACGGGGTAACAGAGGGAGGGGTGTACGGGGGGTGACAGAGGGAGGGGTGTATGCGGTGACAGAGGAAGGGGTGTATGGGGTGACAGAGGGAGGGGTGTACGGGGTGACAGAGGGAGGGGTGTACGGGGTGACAGAGGGAGGGGTTACGGGGTGACACAGAGGGAGGGGTGTACGGGGTGACAAAGGGAGGGGTGTATGGGGTGACAGAGGGAGGGGTGTGCGGGGTGACAGAGGGAGGGGTGTATGGGGGTGACAGAGGAAGGGGTGTACGGGGTGACAGAGGAAGGGGTGTACAGGGTGACAGAGTAAGGGGTGTACGGGGTAACAGTGGAAGGGGTGTACGGGGTGACAGAGAAAGGGGTTACGGGGGTGACAGAGGAGGAGGGTGTACGGGTACGGGGTGACAGAGGGAGGGGTGTACGGGGGTGACAGAGGGAGGGGTGTATGGGGTGACAGAGGAAGGGGTGTATGGGGGTGACAGAGGAAGGGGTGTACGGGGTGACAGAGAAAGGGTGTACGGGGTGGCATAGGAAGAGATGTGGGGTGTGCGGGGTGACAGAGGAAGGGGTGTACGGGGTGACAGAGGGAGGGGTGTACGGGGTGACAGAGGAAGGGGTGTACGGGGTGACAGAGGGAGGGGTGTATGGGGTGACAGAGGAAGGGGTGTACGGGGTGACAGAGGAAGGGGTGTACGGGGTGACAGGAGAGGAGGGGGGGGTGTACGGGGTGGGGTGATGGGGTGACAGAGGAAGGGGTGTGCCGGGTGACAGAGGGAGGGGTGTATGGGGTGACAGAGGAAGGGTGTGTACGGGGTGACAGAGGGAGAGGTGTACGGGGTGACAGAGGAAGTGGTGTACGGGGTGACAGTACGGGGAAGGGGTGTACGGGGGTGACAGAGGAAGGGGTGTACGGGGTGACAGAGGAAGGGGTGTACTGGGTGGCATAGGAAGAGATGTGGGGTGTGCGGGGTGACAGAGAGGAAGGGGGGGTGTACAGGGGGTGACAGAGGAAGGGGTGTACGGGGTGTGACAGAGGGAGGGGTGTGGGGTGCACAGGTGACAGAGAAAGGGGGTGTGGGGCGTACGGCGTGATAGAGGAAGGGGTGTACGGGGTGACAGAGGAAGGGTGTGGGCTGTAGAGGTGACAGTGGAATAGTTAGGCAAGGCGTAACAAAGGACAGTCTGTTCCAGACGCCATACATCACAGTCAAAAGAAGACAGAATAAGTCTGCGGGACAAAAAACAGGAAGGGAACACGTAAAACAGACAGATAGAGGGGTGAAAGAAGGGAAGGACAGAAGGAGGGAGAGAAGGAGAGAGAGAGTGTGTGTGTGTGTGTGTGTGTGTGTGTGTGTGTGTGTGTGTGTGTGAGAGAGAGAGAGAGAGAGAGAGAGAGAGAGACGAGCGTGTGCGCGCGCGTGTGCATGTTCATTATCTTGTGTGTGTGTGTGTGTGTGTGTGTGTGTGTGTGTGTGTGTGAGAGTGAGACAAGACAAGACAAGACAAAATTCTTTATTTACGAGGATAATAGATAAGCACTGATGTGCTTTTTTTACATCCAGTCCTCGCCCTGAGTAGGGTCAACAACGTAAGATAAGATGAGGTAACAAAGGAAGCATGCAAAAAGTGACTAAAACTACAATACAATACGGGATTAAATTTAAAAAGAAAAAAAAAAAAGATAGAGAGCGAGAGACACAGAGACAGACAGACAGACGCAGGAGCGAAGGGAGTGCGGGGTAAGGCTGCAGAGAGAGAGAGAGAGAGAGAGAGAGAGAGAGAGAGAGAGAGAGAGAAGGCTGCACAGGAAAAGGACAAACACTTCAAACTTTCAGCGACTGGTTAGGAAGGGCTGATTGAAAAAGGAAAGCCTACAGGGATTGTTTTTACACTGGAAGACATGTTTAGCGTGGAGAACTGAACAGGGAAGTTCCTTCCACTTGTGTGTATATGTGTGTGAGAGAGAGAGAGAGAGGGAGAGAGAGAGAGGAAGGGAGAGATGTACACAGTACTGTCTCCACTGACCTATGCACGTCGTGCCCACTTGGCAGTCATTACCCCAGCACCTCTCTATGATTCGGCACACTTTGGTCCCCGTACACAGCTGAAAACACAGACATGACATGACCTGACTGCTGAATACAAACATGACATATGACACAGCTGAAAACACACACACATGACATGACAGCTGAATACAGACATGACCAAACACAGCTGAAAACACAGACATGACATCACACAGCTGAAAACACAGAAATGACATGACCTGACAGTGAACACAAACATGGCATGACACTGCTGAAAACACAGACATGACATGACAGCTGAATACAGACATGGCATAACACAGCTGAACAGAGACATGACATCACACAGCTAAGTACACAGACATGACATGACGGCAGAAAACACAGACATGACATGACAGGTGAATACAGACATGGCATGACACAGCTGAAAACAGGACGACATGACACAGCTAAAAAAACGACTTGACATGACAGCTGAAAACACAGACATGACATGACAGCTGAAAAAACACAGACATGACATGAGAGCTGAATACAGACATGACCTGACACAGCTGAAAACACAGACGTGACATGACACAGCCAATGACTGCTGTTCGAAAAAGACTTACCCCTGTCTTACTATAACTATAACAATCCTCAGCACGCTTACATGTCGCACAAAGGACGGAGGTTTAGGCTGCTCCTGTTCGAAAGACACTTCTATAACGACCCTCGCCATTCCTGAACACTTCTATAACGACCCTCGCCATTCTTGAACACTTCTATAACGACCTTCGTCATTCCTGAACACCTCTGTAATAAATCTTGCCATTTGTCAACGCTGCTATAACAACCCTCGCCATTTTTGAACGCTGCTATAAACAACTCTAACAACACTCGCCGTTCCTGAACGCTGCTATAACAACCTTGCTGTGCCCTAACTTGTCAGACAAAGGATGTAGGATTGGATTGATTGTGATGACAAAGCACTCTCTGTACCATTCCTCAATACATTGGAGAAGACTGAGTGAAGAAAAGGTGAAGCGAAGGAGAGAACACAGGCTTGGGTCTGACACTGTCCAAGTGCACCAACACTGGCCGAGCTGTCCACAGGATTCCCATGACAGGGCTAATGGTCAGGATTTGGGGGGGGGGGGGGGGGGGGGGGGGGGGGGGGTCAGTTACTGTGGTTGCTGACAATGGTTGCACAGTATGCAGTCTAGTGACATCGATACCCAAGGGATGTGATACGTTGACCCAGTGTCACAGCAAACAAGACGTGACTCAAGTTACACTACTGACTGGGGCAAGACACTGTACATGCACATATGATGAAGAAAGACGGAATGGACAAGTGTGGATTGTCTGATGGACAGACAGAAACAGCTGACAAACAAACAACGTCCATGAAGATGCTGTAAAAAAAAAAAAAAAAAAAAAAAAAAAAAAATTTTCATGAACGTGTTTTGCTTTGTTTGTCTAAAAAATGATGATGTCGACGCGGCAACTTAGGAGGAGATTCACTGCTTCGACTACCATGTTTTCCCTTTTTTTTTTTTTTAAATTACAGAATCTCTGTTTGACAATTAATGGCAAAGAAACAAAGA
>JADBJO010005538.1:67500-95000 GCA_016801955.1 Conus betulinus
TCAAATGCTGACAGTGTAGAATAACATGGACAGGTGTTATTTCCTCACCGCAGACGCACTTAACATGACTGTTGAATTTGCATCTGAGAGCATTCAGTCTGAATCTGTAGACCAGGGATGACAGTGTTCGGTTTTCACACATGAGCTCACCATTGCAGGAATGTACATGTTTGACTTTGAGAATATTCCTCTTTTCAGTGAAATTTACAAAAGAACCTCCTAATAGTTCCTTCACATGATCCAAACAAGTTTTCGTTAATAAGGAATAACTTTCAGATAAAGATAAAGGAATTTTAACATATACAGAATTTTTAATGTTCATTGCACCCTTTTTAGCTGTTCTGTCGCCCATTCATTACCAAAAATATTACAATGTGATGGAACCCAAGAGAATGAGATACTAGTTCCGCGCAGTGACAAATAATGGATTGTATGACTAATTTCTGCAATAATATCACCTCTTACTTTTAGATTATAAGACTGTAGCGCATCTAAAACAGATTTAGAATCAACCAAAAATAATACCTGAACTAGACTAAAAGGAAGATCAAGCAGAAAATTCAAACCCATCAAAATAGCAATAAGTTCTGCTGTAAATATTGAAAAATATTTCCCAGATGGTAAGCCTTTTCTGCTTTTAAAGCTGGGATTACAAATGCAGCTCCAACCATGTCATTATCTAGCTTAGAGCCATCAGTGTAAATTTTTAAATGGTCCGGGTAGTGCTAAAAAATATGAGCTTTTACAGAGGCAGATAAAGCGGGACCATCATTTTTCTTTATATTTGTATAATTAGTATCGAAAAAGGCTGATAGTAGTTCCCATTTAGGGACTGCAGTGAACAGTACACGAGATGATATATCTTTCTTATTGATTCCTGACTCTTGAAAAATGTCATAAGTGAAAGTGCCTATTGTTTCTAAAGAGGCAACCGACTTTGCTCTTTTGGGAAAATCTGTGTCTGATTTTACGCACACTTCATCATAATTTGAATTTGGAACTGATGTACTCCTTAGGACATATTTAGATGATGCAAGTTTCATATTTTCTTCAAAAGGTAATATACCAATTTCAGCATATGTTTTTAATGAAGAGGTATATACTGGAACTCCAATGGCAAGTTTATAGGCTTTACTGTCTATACTTTGCATTTTTTTAAAAGGTATTTTGGGGGGCAGAGAAGAAATACCTCTTGGGCATATGTTAACTTTGAACGAATAAGTGCTGTTACTAGATGTATAAGAGTTGAAATGTCTTGTCCCCACTGTTGTTTGCTGACAAATTTTTAGGAAGTTCAGACTCTTTTAGCTTAGCTTTCATCATTACGTATTCTAAATGCTCTTTCCATGACATTTTGATGTAAGGATTACTCCTAAAAATTAACAGACTGTGCATAATTGATAACTGACCCTTCTAGATTGAAAGAAGGCAACTCTCTTCGATCGTAACCAGAGTCGAAAAGCATCATATGTGATTTCTCTGGAGACAAAGTTAAACCATTTTGAATCATAAAACCATTTATATTATTAAGTTCTCTTTGATACAATTTTTTAGGAAACGCGTTGTGCCCGTTTTGTAACTTGTTTGTTCCATGCCTTCTGTGGCCCACTAAGTCTTCTCTTTTTTCTTACTCTTCCCATCTCTTGGGAGACTATATCCTCACAACTTTTGTTTGGCTGATGCTGTCGAATATTGCAAAGCTGGGTAATGGATCTTCAAAAACTCACTACCAGGCAAAAAAAAGGCATCAAATGGGGAAACCAGGGCAGATGACATCCCAGTGTGTGGTGATAATTCCATGACAGACGACAGCCCAGTCAGGGTGATAATTCCATGGCAGACAACAGCCCAGTCAGGGTGATAATTCCATGACAGACGACAGCCCAGTCAGGGTGATAATTCCATGGCAGACAACAGCCCAGTCAGGGTGATAATTCCATGGCAGACAACAGCCGAGTGTGGTGATAATTCCATGACAGACCACAACCCAGTCAGGGTGATAATTCGATGACAGACAACAGCCCAATCAGGGTGATAATTCGATGAACAGGGAACGGTCACTTTCACGCTGACCAAGTGGACCACTGTATAGATCGGGTCCATTCTATGCTGAAAAGACAGCTGAGGAGAAGAGGTTGAAGACAAGTCTGGCTCTGGCTATGTCTGCAATGACCGGACTCCATGTCATCTGACGTGGCTAGTAAAGGTCAGATTTACTCCTCAGTGACCATCTAGTTAATTCAGCCAGCTAATGTCATTACAAACAAAGTTATTTATCCATTTGGTTTTTGCACACAGAGTTTTCGTGTTGTTCTTTGATTTGGTTTTTGTTTTTTGTTTGGGTTTGGGTTTTTGGTTTGTTTGTGTGTGCTTTTTTCACAGTAGGGATGGACCCCTGGGATCGGCCAGTTAAACAACAAATAAACTGATTTAAGTCCACATAAACTGCGCAGGAAACGCTAGCCAAAGTAATTGTGAAGTTTATCATTTGAATGCGGATTGCTTTGTGGTTTTGTTTCGATTTTGTTGCAGAAATATTCCATGGCTATTGCTGTTGCAGAAATATTCTATGGCTATTGCTGTTGCAGCTATATCCCATGGTCGTTGTGTATCCGTTTGTCCGTCAGCATACGAGCCTGTCCCTGCCAGAACGCATCATGACTGATGCACTTGCAGATCACGTCATCACAGTCAGCAGTGGAGGAAGAACCATCACAAACGTCCCAGCAGCAGAGGACACGGGCGACCTGGCAGACGGTGAACTAGAACTCTCCACGCTTGGTGAACGACTGGATGAAACATCAACAAGACATGCTGTGGACATCCGCAGCCTGAAAGGCCACACTGATGGTCAGTGCCAGCACCACCCTCAACGCTGACGTAACTGTTGGCTGTCAGAATAGCACCCTCAATGCTGACGTAACTGTTGGCTGTGTCAGAATACCACCCTCAGTTGACTGTCTGAATACCAAACTCAATGCTGACGTAACAGTTGGCTTTTTAAAATACCACTTACAGCACTGATGTAACTGTTGGGCAGTCGGAAGCTAATTTTGTCTGTTCAGTAATTCATTTTCCTGAGGGATCAAAACAAGAACTCTTCTCAAGGGCAGTGAAGACAACCACAGCAGGATCCAGATCAAAATATGCACGGAAGATCAAGAACATCATTAATCCCAAGACCAGGCTGCAGCATGCGCTATTTTCCATCTTCCTGTACGCATGCCAGACATAGAAGAATGCAAGCCATGGAAATGAGATGTTGCCGTAAGGCTCTAAACATCAGAAACACTGATCATCACATCACCAATCAAAAGAGATGCTCACACATATACACTGATCATATCACCAATCAACAAAGATGTTACACATCAGATACACTTATCATATCACCAATCAACAGGTGCGTCGAACCATCAGGCAACACTTAGGACCGTACGAAGATGGATCTGCTGGCATCAGTCAGGAAAGCAAAACTACCTTGGTCTGGCCATGTACCAAGATCCACTGGCCTTGCTGGCACAGTCCTCCGGGAACTCTTTAAGAGGGGAGACGAAAGGGAAGACAGAAACAACGATGGACTGACCACATTGCAGAGTGGACAGGGAAACATGGGCAGAGACCCGGGCCTTGGCACACAACCCACAGAACTGGAGGAACCTGGTGAACTGTTCTTCAGTGTGGTGTCCCAGTGACTGCCCAAATAGCCCACAGAACTGCAGGAACCTGGGGAACTGTTCTTCTGTGTGGTGTCCCAGTGACTGCCCAAATAGCCCACAGAACTGCAGGAAACCTGGGGAACTGTTCTTCTGTGTGGTGTCCCAGTGACTGCCCAAATAGCCCACAGAACTGGTGGAACCTGGGGAACTGTTCTTCAGTGTGGTGTCCCAGTGACTGACTACACAGCTGAGGGAGACGTGAGGGAAACAAATCTCAATCACAAAACAATGAAAAGTGTTAGTCACTTGAAAAGACGGTATATTTACTATGATTAACACGTGTGTTTACGTACGTACAGAAAAAATAACGGTGCATACACAACAATGTGTATTTGCCTGTTTTGAAAGCCGTTGCAAGCAGACTTACAACAACAAAAAACTAGCTAAAAGGAGAGGGGGGGGGGGGGGGGGGGGGACACTGAAATATGCGTAGGCCAGAAAACAATGCTAAGGAAATCACCAAGCCAATAAACAGTATACCGTAAATGAATAAGCTGAGGATGAACATGTAGTTGCTAATAATGTTGTTGATCTTGATAACGTAATGATGGTAAGGAGGACAGGAATAAGAGAATGAAAAAAACCGTGTATATCTAAGCATGTACGTACACACATATTACAGATGGAATGTACTCGTTCTTGCATGTATATAAAAAAAATAGCATTCCTGAATTAACAGTTGACTTTATTTCAGCAAACAAAGAGAAAATGTTTTTGGTAATGCCTTTACAAGTTTCACATTTAGTGTTTCTTCATCGCAGTTCAAAACTAGATATGTAACTGACACTTGTATAATTAACATGACAAAATTAATGCAACGATCTTCATGAATGATTCTAAAAGATCTCAGCAGAAATAATGGCATGATAAAGTAAACGAGATTTTCGTACAATCAGCCGGTGGCATTTTCGGTTGGGTTCATAGAGGAGTTGGCAGGCGGGTCTTTTGTCAGAGACGGTTTTTATGGAGGGGTGAACGTTCTAACAGCTAGGCTGACCAACCTAGCACCAGCTCAACACCATCATTCCAAAGCAGTGTGCTTTACACTGTGAATTGAAATGCAGTTGCCGTCAGGGTGTGTGTGTGTGTGCACAAGGCTCCCGCCCAGGGAGGACACAAAGCTCGTACTCACCACTGTCACTGCAAGCCACAACATCGTCTCCCAAAGCAGGTTCCAAAGTCACAGTGTTGTTGGCAGGTTCCAGTCTGACAATGCAACGACAGTGTTGTTCTGCCGTGTGCCAACGTTCTCTGCTGGTTGACTCTAGCTGCTGTGACAATGCCCAGAGAGTGTTCTCCTGCCCTGTGCCACGTCCTCTGGTAGCGGGGGTTTGCTGCCGACTGTGTACCACTCCTGCTTCCTCCTTCGCCGCTTTGCTCCTTGCTCCTGTCACGACTCCACACCACTGCGCGTGACGAGGACACAACGAGGGCTTTAATACTGCTTCCCACTGTCTGGGAGACGCTGCTCTGTCATCTGTTTCACACACACACACACACACACACACACACACACACACACACACACACACACACACACACACACACACACACACACACATATACACACGCGCGCGCGCGCGCGCCCACACACACACACACACACACACACACACACACACGCGCGCGCGCACGCGTGCGCGCGCGCGTGCGCGCGCCCGCACGCACACGCAAGCACACACACACACACACACACACACACACACACACACACACACACACACACACACACGCTTTCAGAGAGAGAGAGAGAGAGAGAGAGAGTCACAGTCTCTTTGCATACCCTCAGTCATAAGCACAGCATGTTCACTCCATACACGCGCATCTACTGCATTCATCCAAAGGAGAGACTAGGGAAACAAGAATTTACTTTTTGTGCTCCCTTTACTAAACACGACAAAAACCTTCACACAATACCTTAAACACACGCATAATTTTTTTTTTTAAGAATCTGAATTTCATGTTCAATTATTATTCAAACCCCTTTTCTTCTTCTTTCTTTCTTTTCAAAAAAGCCAGACACAGGTATTACACTTCTCGTTCTTCGTTGTTAAATGTTAAACAACTGCATTGAAAAAGTTAAGTTCCGAAACGGAGTCAAGGAGGACGGAAAACGAAGCAAAATTTAGAAAGAGAAGGGGTTAGTTGCCGCCCAGGACATAGACAAAAAAAAAAAGTATAGGACAAGACACATGAAGAAGACCCAAGACGTCAAAATGCATAGTGTCTTGTCCTGTACCTTGTTTGTCTATGTCCTTGACGGTAACTAACCCCTTTTCTTTCTAAATTTTGCGTTGAAAAAGTGTCTTTTGTAAACAATTTCCCCAGCGGGAATCAAGTTTCCAGGAGGTTGGTAGTATGATTCAATGGCTGGACGCCAAGGTTTTCTGAAAGAAAAACCCAAGTCCAACGTTAGCTTTGGAACTTGTAAGATAGAATTATCTTTTTTGAGACATTATACAACAAGACATAATAACACATCATACTCACGAATTCGTTGCATTCTGTTTCCAGCGTATTCCTACCTACAGATGGGAATTCAAAAAGTCAAATCTGTACAAAAATATTAATCTCAAAAACTATTTGTATTTTTTAACCAATTAAGTGTCTTCACAAAATGCTTTCTATTACACAATGTCGATTTTTTTCATTAATCACATCAATCGTTTACATTTAATTATTGATCATTTTTCTTTTCTCTTTATGTGTTTATTATTCCCCAACTGGCAGCCTACCCCTAGGGAATCAATATTGACCAAACAAAATCACTAGCAGACTTCTGTCTGCGCTACATTGACATCGACCACTCTCTGGTCGTACAGAAAACCAGGTGTTGTTTTTTCACCACCCACCCCCAAGGTTGAAAATCAACTACCAACTCGGCCAAGCCAAGCACCCTGTCCTCCTGTCTGGCAGTATCTGGTCTGCCGTACATATCGGAAAACACACCTGTCCTACAAAACAGTGAGCGTCTTTCACTAATCGCGTGCCTCAGCGTCCATTAATGACAAGAAAAGATTAAGGATTCAAATACTGTTTACATATGGTCTAACATTTCTGTTGAAAGTTCTTAATCTCGCTTTTTTTTTTTTTTTTTTAAAACGGCTCTGCATTTCAGGCGCAGCGTCTCCCGTCATCAGAGAGAGAGAGAGAGAGAGAGAGAGAGAGAGAGAGAGAGAGAGAGAGAGAGAGAATGAATTTCAGTTTCACTGAGGTGTTACTTCGTGCGGACTAGTCCATACACACTACACCGCATTTTTTCAAGCTACGACGCTGCAGTGTGCAGGATCCACAGGTGATGGCTTAAACAAGAACTAAGCTGAAAGCATTGAAGACGAAGGTCTCATGGATCCCACTGACCAAGACCTCAAGTAGCTTCCTTGCATCATCCGCTGTGTGTGTGTGTGTGTGTGTGTGTGTGTGTGTGTGTGTGTGTGTGTGTGTGTGTGTGTGTGTGTGTGTGTGTGTGTGTGTGTGAGAGAGAGAGAGAGAGAGAGAGAGGAGAGAGAGAGAGAGAGAGAGAGAGAGAACTGTGTGAAGACTTTGCCCTATTGAACTCCACGAAAACAGACCATGTCTATGTGAGGACTTTGCCGTACTGAACTGTCCGTGTGAGGATTTTGCCGTATGAAATGTTCTGTGTGAGCACTTTGCTGTATTGAGCTCCACGACATGGGGGCCGAAATAGCTCAGTTGGTAGAGCACCGGACTCGTGATCCTGGGGTTGCGGGTTCGAATTTCGGTACAGGGGGATTTTTCCCTCGGGCTTAACATTGGTTCTGACTCCTTTCCACATACAGTCCTTCGAATGAGACTATAAACCGAGGTCCCGTGTGTGAACACACGCACAACATCTTGCACACACGTCAAATCCCATCACCAGCTTTCGGAAGAGAAGGCCAGTTTGGCCGTTGGTATGGATGACACGTTACACATAGCATGCACTTTCCCCGAAGATAGAGTATAGCTGTCTTAATGGTGGGATAAAGAAAAGACAGTCATACACACAAAACTCCAATGCCTGTCTATACAGGCAGTGTCCGCAGGAGTATCAGCCTGCGTACGCAGAGAGAAGAAAAAAAAAAGAACTCCACGACACGAAATCTGTGTGGGGACTTGGGAGCACTGAACTCCACGACACGAAATCTGCGTGGGGACTTTGGAGCACTGAACTCCACGACACGAAATCTGCGTGGGGACTTTGGAGCACTGAACTCCACGACGCGCGAAATCTGCGTGGGGACTTTGGAGCACTGAACTCCACGACGCGAAATCTGCGTGGGGACTTTGGAGCACTGATCTCCACGACAAGAGGCGAAGGCCTGAGGCAAACTCTGCTGTCCACTTCCGCCCCATCCAGTGACCACGACCCACCGCTATATAAGTGACCACGACCCCCCCCCCCCCCCTTAAGTGACCATGACCCACTGCTCCATTAAGTGACCACGACCCACTGCCCCATTAAGTGACCACGATCTACTGCCCCATTAAGTGACCACGACCCACTGCCCCATTAAGTGACCACGACCCACCGCCCTATTAAGTGACCACGACCCCCCCCCCCTTAAGTGACCATGACCCACTGCTCCATTAAGTGACCACGACCCACTGCCCCATTAAGTGACCACGACCTACTGCCCCATTAAGTGACCACGACCCACTGCCCCATTAAGTGACCACGACCCACCGCCCTATTAAGTGACCACGACCCACCCACCCCCCATTAAGTGACCACGACCCCCCCCCCCCCCCCTTAAGTGACCACGACCCACCGCCCCAGTAAGTGCCACGACCCACCGCCCATTAAGTGACCACGACCCACCGCCCCATCAGGCAGACCCTGCTGTCCACTTCTCCCACAGACAATGACACGACCCACCGCCCCAGTAAGTGACCACGACCCACCGCCCCATCAGGCAGATCCTGTCATCCACTTCTCCCACAGACAATGACCACGACCCACCGCCCTGTCAGGTAGACAGGGGCGCCCTCTGGGTGCCAGTATCTCCCAGTTGTGTCCCTCGCAGGTCCTAGGGATGAAGAACTGGAAGCGACGATGTGGGATCTGTTGCGCACTTGCGCCATTCTCAGTGTGCAAGTGCCTTAATGCTTGAATGCAGTACATGAGGCAGGAACATAGTCAAGCACGTAATATTTCCAAGCACTGTACGGTGTGTGTAACATTAGCAATTCTTCATGCCCACTTTAATCTTCGCATGTAAGAATTAACGACTGAAGGAAAGAAATGCGACGGAAATCATTAATATACTCTCACTTGGAGAGGAGAGAGAGAAAAAAAAAGGGGGGGGGGGGGGGGGCAAAAGGCAAGCAAGTATGAGAAGGAAGATAAATCCGAAGTGCTTGACCTTCTTAAGCTTAAAATATTTCTCCTTTCAGCTATGTTCCACGCACACACACACACACACACACACACACACACACACACACACACACACACACACACACACACACACACACACACACACACACACACACACACACACACACACACACACACACAGGCATGCACGCACGCACGCATGCATGCACGCAGACATGGAAGCACGCACGCACACACGCACACATACACAAAGAAACAGAGAAGGCACAAGGAGCTGCAGTCCAAAGGTGAGCGAGAGGAAAGACGGGGGTTCGAGGGAAACACTACCCCCCCCCCCCCCTCCCCCCCGCACACACACACAGCTTCCGCCCCACGTCGGCCGTGACCTGCGAGGACCTGTTGCGTGACACGTTTTCTCGTCACGCCTTGCGCAGGTGTGTGACCGAACGTAACAGGGGGGGAGGGGGGGGGGGGGGGGGGGCTGTCACCATGCACGGAATGTTGTACATCAGTACATACAGCAGTACAAGCTGTCACCATGCCTGAAATGTTGTGTATCAGTACATACAGCAGTACAAGCTGTCGCCATGCCCGAAAAGTTGTACATCAGTACTACAGATGAAGAAACTGTCACCATGCATGAAATGTTGTACATCAGTACATACAGCAGTACAAGCTGTCACCATGACGAAATGTTGTCATCAGTACATTCAGCAGTACAAGCTGTCACCATGCTCGAAATGTTGTCATCAGTACATTCAGCAGTACAAGCCGTCACCATGCTCGGAATGTTGTCATCAGTACATTCGGCAGTACAAACTGTTTATTATTATTTTTACTATTACCATTATCATTATTGTTGTTGTTATTATTATCATTATTTTCGTTATGATACCATCATCATCATCATCATCATCATCATCGTCGTCGTCGTCGTTGTCGTCGTCGTTGTCGTCGTTGTCATCGTCGTCGTCGTCAACGCAAAATGAGAAAGTAAACAGAAAAACATGAAGAAAACAAAAAGATCAGAAAAGAAATATGAATATAAAACATAAAGGAGTCATGATAAGAAAAAATTATATATTGTTACATTAATGTATAAATGAACTACTGATGATAAATTAAATAGGTAAATAAATAAGTCACAAAATGAAATGGATGAATACCTGAACAGCTGATAGTAAATTTCAAAAGAAAAAAAGAAGAATAACAGAACATCAAAGTAACAGATATGATAAAAATAAAGAGTGGGAAAAGAAAAACAGATCAATAAATTTTACGAAGGGGAAGTTTTTGTCACTAACGCTCTATCTAACTAAATCGACACCTGAATAAATTGTAGAGAAAAACCAATAATGCAAATAATACACAAATAAAAAGGAGACGGATATGATCTAGATAACTAAATTAAATAAGATAAGAATATGGAAGATGGTAGTTGGGTGGTATGATGGTGCTACGTACGTGTGTATCGGTGCGGTGGGGGGGGGGGGGGGGGGGGTGACAGGCTATTTCTGGGTGTTGATGCCCAGAGGACAGAGGGTGTCTGGTCTGGCGGTGAGGTGGGAGTTCCCACACCGTGCATTTTGTCTGCAGCTGCCAAAGACCCATGACCTTGATATGGTGGTTGTGTTGGGAGTGGTTGAAGGACAGATTGTACATGGTGGTTGTGTTGGGAATGGTTGAAGGACAGATTGTACATGGTGGTTTGCTGGGAATGGTTGAAGGACAGATTGTACATGGTGGTGTGCTGGGAATGGTTGAAGGACAGATTGTACATGGTGGTTGTGCTGGGAATGGTTGAAGGACAGATTGTACATGGTGGTTGTGCTGGGAATGGTTGAAGGACAGATTGTACATGGTGGTTGTGTTGGGAATGGTTGAAGGACAGATTGTACATGGTGGTTGTGCTGGGAATGGTTGAAGGACAGATTGTACATGGTGGTTGTGCTGGGAATGGTTGAAGGACAGATTGTACATGGTGGTTGTGCTGGAAATGGTTGAAGGACAGATTGTACATGGTGGTTGTGTTGGGAATTGTTGAAGGACAGATTTGTACATGGTGGTTGTGCTGGGAATGGTTGAAGGACAGATTGTACATGGTGGTTGTGTTGGAAATGGTTGAAGGACAGATTGTACATGGTGGTTGTGCTGGGAATGGTTGAAGGACAGATTGTACATGGTGGCTGTGCTGGGAATGGTTGAAGGACAGAGCGACGTTCCGGCATGAAGCTGGATGTCAGCTAGGTGTTCAGAGTCTAGCACGACCAGTCTGCAAGTTGTCTCTCCTGCATGGTATTACCACACAGCTCACAGTAGATGGCAGACACAACGCTGCAGCTCTGGCAGCAAAATGGACGTTTAAGTTTCCCGGCGCTTGAGCAGCATCTCAAGACAACACATTCCAGCCCTCAGAGTGGAGCACCACTTGAAGATCAGGGCTGAGAGGGGCGTGCAGTGCCAGAGGAGAGGTCCAGTGACAAACCACCAACATTGGAAGAGTTCCAGAAAATGGGTAAGAAGCTTGACTGCTGTTTAAGAAACGCCCCAACATCCTTGAGTGGCTTTAGGAGACGGCCAGTGGCAAAACACCAACACTGAATGAGGTCAACAAAGCGAGCAGGAAGCCTGTCTGCTGTGCAGGAAACATCCTAATACCCTTGAGTGGCTTCACAAATTGATAAGACTAGCATGGAGCGATGGATGGATGATAACTGATGAAGTGTTCATTCGCAAACAACAAAACCCCGGCAACGTCAATCAGTTCGGACCAACAGCTAACGGGCCTCGACGTTGTGTGGCTTGATCTGGCAAGTGCATATGAAAAGATTCCGCACAAGATGATTCCACTGGCCGACGAGATAACCCATGTGCCAGTGAGCTTCCAAGAAATATTGAATGGGCTTCTCCCACAAAGAAATACTGAATGACATTCACCACAAAGAAACAGTGAATGACATTCTTCAGAAATACTGAATGAGGTTCATCACACAAAAAAAAAATGCTGAATGAGATTCTTCACACAGAAATACTGAATGCCGTTCATCACACAAAGAATGCTGAACGAGGTTATCCACAAAAAATACTGAGTGAGGTTCTTCACAAAAAATACTGAGGTGAGGTTCTTCACAAAAAATACTGAGTGAGGTTCTTCACAAAAAATACTGAGTGAGGTTCTTCACAAAAAAACAAACCAATACGCTACAGACTGGATCAATGTGGTGGCTGGCGTGGCAACGGGCCGTACAACTTCACCTATGTTTGAGCCGGCAACAAAGGTCATCCTGTTTGTGCTGGCAACAAAGGTCATCCTGTTTGTGCTGGCAACAAAGGTCATCCTGTCAGCAGCCATGAAGGAGAAGACATGGAACAGCACAACAAGGACAACAGGAAGGAGAATACTTCGGGCAGGACAACAAGGACAACATGAAGGAAAAGACTTCGGACAGGACAACAAGGACAACATGAAGGAGAAGGCTAGGAACATGACAACAGTGACAACAGGGAGGAGAAGACTTAGGACAGGACAACAAGGACAACATGAAGGAGAAGACTTAGGACAGGACAACAGGAAGGAGGAGACTTAGGGCAGGACAACAAGGACAACATGTAGGAAAAACTTAGGACAGGACACACGGACGTATAGGAAATGATAATGCTGAGGTAATGAGGCGGGGGGGGGGGGGGGGGGGGGAGGGAGACAATGACAATGACAATCACAAATTTTTAGTGTCCTTTCAAGCTCTCTGCTCTCTTCAGGGTGTTTATTTTGGGCACGCTACCGGTGTTATATATATTGTGTGTGTGTAAGCGTGAGTTCTGCATGTGTTTCACGTGGCCTGTATCTTTTTACAATTTTGGTTTTTTGGGGGGTGCGTTCAGGGAGGGTGTGTTAGGGAATGGTGTGTTGACAAGAATTTCCATTTGTGCCTGCAATTGTTTATGATCTCAACTTTTGAATTCAGAGTTGCTAGATGAGGTTTGCATAATATCAGCCACTTTTCTGTAGAACATAGGTTGCATTTTTTAGAGATATTATTGTATGGTGCTGCTCTTTTTTATAATTTTCCATGATATATTGTAGTCTCTTTTTTTTATCTTTAAGTTTCCAAATGTGTTTACTTAGTTCTGTTTGGTTTTTATATTTTTCATTTTTGAAGGACTGTTTATGGTTTGCATATCTAGTTTTAAAATGGTTTGCAGTAATCCCTATGTATGTTTCTTTGTCACTATCAGTTGTTACTGTGGCTTGGTATACAATATTATTGTAAAGGCATTTATTATTCAGGGGGCATTGATCTTTTTTTAGTGCAGTTACAAGATGTCCTTTTGTTACCCTTTTTGGCTGTGTTGCCTTTAGTTTTGTTAGATGAGTCAATTATGTTTTTGAGGTTGGGCATACATGAATATGATAGCTTGATGGTGTTTTTATTGAATATTTTAGATAGTACATGTTCTTTTGGAAATGATGTTATAAGAATTTTAAAGAATTCTTTTCCTACATTAGTCTTTATTCTTCCATCATATGGGGGATATACCATATGATCTTCCTTTTTCTGTTTTTCTTGCTCTTTTACGATTTTCTTTTGCATCTCAGATGACACCTTTGGTTGGTTTTTTTGAAAACTCAACAAACACTACGGTATTACACACCAGCCTCTTTCTGGGATAGCATTCTTCTTAAGACTGAAAAGACAGAGGAGTCAAATTACCACTTTCCGCGGTCACTGAGGAGAAACAATCAGGTTTCGAAATACCGGTATCTGACCAGGAGATATATCTTAGTGAGCTTCCTCCCCACTGGAGATGGTCTCCCCCTTTGGACACTATAAGCTAGCCGAAGGTTCATTTTGAGAAGCATTTATTATTCCCCATTCACCCACTCAAGCACATACTGTTAGTTAGGCAGAATGATCTACCACTACAGATATGAATGCTTATCACACCCCTATTTCTACACTCTAAGACATAAGAGCAAGTTTTGTTTATAATTCAATATTGCTTGCAGTCATTGCAACACCAAGCTGCTCTGTAAGTTGCTGGAATGGTGCTCGGTACTTATCCTTGGAATTTATTAGTTTTTATATATATATATATATATATATATATATATATATATATATATATATATATATATTGTATTTCTTATTTCTTATGTCTTAGAGTGTAGAAATAGGGGGTGATAAGCATTCATATCTGTAGTGGTAGATCATTCTGCCTAACTAACAGTATGTGCTTGAGTGGGTGAATGGGGAATAATATATATATATTGTATTTCTGAAGGGTGAGTACATAAACTGTGCTTTTCAAATTTCTGTATAAAAAAAAATCGATTAATTTTGAAGGTTACGAAACTGTACTTTTCTTCTTCTTCTTCTTCTGAGAGAGAGAGAGAGAGAGAGAGAGAGAGAGAGGTGTCAAATAGTGACACCAAGTGGTTATAAATTCAATACTCAAGCACGGTCAAGCGAGTTGTGAAAGTGTGAAGAGACTGTCTTGGCGAGCACAGCAAGCCGTTGTGCCGCTGAAATATGGCAGCAGTTTCATGGACGTTTCGTGCCTCAGATGACGGCATTTAGTATATTATGCGGTTTATCTGTGGGGGTTGACAGGGATAATTAGATGCTTTCTTGTCATCCAGCTTCAGCCCAGAATTCTCCGCTTCCCTTTCTTGGTTTTTTTGTATAACACGCACGCACGCACGCACGCACGCACACACATACACACACACTATATTAATTTGCACACACACACACACACACACACACACACACACACACACACAATACCTTAAATTCAGAAACAGATTTCGTGAAACGGGCCAGAAGAATACAATCAACAAAATCAATCCAGTCATTTGCCTCTAATCTCCTAAAAGATTCTGATATAAACGAAACAAAAATTGCTAATAAGTTGTCCATTTTACCTACTCCAAAATGGGAGCAAAGCCAAAGCTACCTTTATAACAAATTATGCACATGTGTCCAAAAAGGATCCACCTTATATATTGAAAAATGTCATCGATATTCATTTTAGAAAATACATATAAAAACTATGAAAATGTATACGGATGGTTCAGTGCTAGATAATCTAGATACAGGAGCAGCATTTATAATACCTGATTTAAAAGTGGAAAAGTTGTACCATCTTGGTAGACATTTTTCAAATATTCAGTGCTGAGCTAGTTGCCATTTTTTGATGTCTCTACACCACGTCTTGAGTTTTCCTATTAACTCTTGTCAAATTGTAGTGTGCACCAATTCTAAATCGGCCCTTAGCGCTATTCAGTCTTCCCAATGCAAAGTACGTGTTGAGATGAAAAAACAGAAATTAATCATGTCATACATCTTCTGTCAGCTAAATGCATTACAGTTACATTTTGCTGGGTACCTTCTCATTGTAGAATTTCAGCAAATGAGAGGGTCGATCAGGCTGCAAGAAAGACAGCCCGAAATGTCGAAGGATCAATACCACTTGACATTCCCTTAGATATAAGTGAATGTTATTCTTTAATAAACGAAGCGTCCAGTAAAAATTTCAGAAATGTATAGAGAACTCAGAAATTAACTATTACCACAACTGTATTAACCCAATTCTGTAAATAATCTATTGGCCTCATCAAGACCCGACCTTGCCTCCATACCTAGAGAAATACAAAGCTTAATGCACAGAATGCGTTTGAATTCACTCCGAACAAAATTTTAGCAAATGTTACATGTATGTGTGGAGAAAGACTTGGAGTTGAACATCTATTAATTCACTGTCCAAGAGCAAAAAAGGTTATTAGCAAAACTGGTGACGATATTTCATCTGATGGATCCGGTTCCCTGTCTCTATCTAGAGTATTAAATGACTGGTTTATCTTTACACAATTTGCAAAAGTTTGTCACATAGTTCAGTTGGTATTTATCTTTAAATTTGTTTAACATTTTTTTCTGAGTGGTTAACCGCCCGTCCTACACATTAATTGACCCTGTTCGTACTACCTATCCAAATATGATTGACAGTGCTCAAGAACTGACAAAGTGGCCCATTGGCGCTCTCTCTTTAGTTTTATATATTGTGTTATTAGATTTTTTGTTCTTCGTGTTTAAATTAATGCTTTCCCGAGATGAGGGGGGGGGGGGGGGGTTGCTCATTTGTTATTGTAATCGAATCAGACAGGCATTCACATGTTCACACAGACACACGCAGACACACTCACACAGACACATAAACACGCGCACACGCACGCGCGCACACACACACGCGCGCACACACACACACACGCACGCGTGCACACGCACACGCGCATGCGTGCGCGCGCACTTACACACACTCATGTCGTCTGATATCACTTTTAGTGGAAAGACGTTAAACTGAAGAACAACAACAACAACAACAACAACAATAACAACAACAACAAACAACAACAACACACACAACAACAACAACAACACACACACACACACACACACACACACACACACACACACACACACACACACACACACACACACACATACACACACACACTGTATTAATTTGTAAATTGCTTGCCATGTGCAATTGTTTCCTCAAGGCGAACGATCATTTCCATCATTCGCATTTATCTACTGATAGAGCACTCTCCTGAAAGACCTGGCTTGCCTCCCTTCCCTTGGATGTAGATCCTGTGGTCCCTTTGATGAATGGTTTCAGCCCTGTGCTAGAGGTGAAGAGTCGGTGGCAGGTAGAAACATTATGATGAGGCAGTCGTGGCAGGTAACTCCGCCTGGTTGTAACTTTCGGGGAACACCTTGCCGGTCCCAAGCCCGGATAAAGGAGGGTTGGACATGGGGTTAACACCCCCATCCCGTAAAAACCAACTTGTTACACAGAGAAACGCCAACAGCAGACCAAGGAACTTCTACCCTGGGAGAGGAAGGGTCCTCCTCAAGAGGACGTATGACGCCGAGTGGTGAAAGCCGTGAGTCAACGGAAGCCACAAGGCCGGCCCCCCTTCTATCGACTAGGACCATCAAAGTCAGAACATGGAATGTGAGGACCATGTATGAGACATTTAAAACATCACAAGTAGCAGCAGCAGAAATGAAAAGCTACCACCTCACACTGCTCGGAATCAGCGAGACCCCTTGAACACAGTAAGGACAAAAGAGACTACTCAGCGGAGAGATGTTGCTGTATTCCGAGAGAAGACAACGCTCCACACACAGAAGGTGTAGCACTCATGCCGTCTCGACCTGCTCAGCAAGCTCTGATAGCATGGGAAGCGCACGGACCAAGGATCATCGCAGCATCCTTCAGAACTAAGAAGAAGAAGATCAAAAAATGAATGTCATCCAGTGCTATGCTCCAACCACTGACAGCGATGAAGAAGCAAAAGACCGCAGGACGTCATAGCCAAGTACCCAGAGAGAGACGTCAACATCCTCATGGGCGATTTCAATGCCAAAATCGGACAAGACAACACCGGGTATGAGGAAGTGATGGGAAGACACGGACTGGGAGAGATACATGAGAATGGCGAGAGATTTGCAGACTTCTGTGCGATGAACAACCTGATCATTGGTGGCAGCATTTTCCCGCACAGAAGAGTATACAAGGCCACCTGGGCATCACCAGATCTAACGACACAAAATCAAATTGACCACATCTGTATGGCCAAGAAATTCAGGAGGTCCCTACAGGATGTAAAGGTGGGAAGAGGAGCGGACGTTGCATCTGACCACCACCTACTGGTCACCAGGCTGAAGCTGGAACTGAAGAGAACTGGATGAAACCAACTACAAAGAGGCAGAAGTACAACCTCAGCCTACTGAAAGACCCAACGACTAGAAGAGATTTCAAGCTGTCCCTCACCAACAAATACCAAGTGCTACAAGAACTGCTTGAGGAAGAGGCTGATCTGGACACCCACTGGCAAAAAGTGAAGGAGACACTCACATCAACCTGTCAGGAAGTAGTGGGCCCCAAGAGACACCAACAGAAGGAATGGATGTCAGCAGACACACTGCGCAAAATACAGGAGAGAAATCAGAAGAAGGCAGCAGCAATAAACAACACCCGAACAAGGGCAGCAAAGCCAAAGCTAAAAAAAACTTCACAAAAGTCAACAGAGAAGTGAAGAATAGCGCAAGAGCAGATAAGCGGAAGTATGTTGACAGCCTGGCAGAAGAAGCATAGGAAGCAGCAGCCAGTAACAACATGAAGCAGCTGTACGACACCACCAAGAAACTATCAGGGAAGTACAGCAGACCCGAGCGATCAATCAAGGACAAGGTAGGAAACACTGTCAGGGAACAGAGCAACAACTGAACAGATGGGCAGAGCACTTTGAAGAGCTTCTGAACAGACTGGTCCCTCCAAATCCCCCTGACATCGATACAGCCGACAGAGACCTAGACATAAACTGTGAACAACCAACACGACAGGAGATCAGGAAAGCCATCAAGCTACTGAGGAACGGCAAGGCGGCAGGACCAGACAATATCCCTGCAGAAGCACTCAAGGTAGATCTAGAAACAACTGTAGAGATGCTCTACCCTCTTTTTGGGAAGATTCGGGAAGAAGAAGAGGTACCAGAAGACTGGAAGGAGGGCTATCTCATCAAGCTACCCAAGAAAGGAGACCTCAGCAACTGTGCAAACTACAGAGGAATAATGCGGCTGTCAGTGCCAGGAAAGGGTCTTCAACAGGATCCTCCTGGAGAGAATGAAATGTGCAGTTGACTCCCTCCTCTGAGACCAGCAGGCTGGGCTTCCGCCTGAACATATCATGCATCGACCAGATTGCCACCTTGCGTATCATCGTTGAGCAGTCTTTAGAGTGGAACTCATCGCTGTACATCAACTTCGTCGACTATGAGAAGGCGTTTGACAGCGTTGACCGTGAAACCCCCTGGAAGCTGCTATGCCATTATGGAGTGCCAACTGAGCTGGTCACCTTGATCAAAGACTCCTACGAAGGAATGACTTGCCGGGTGGTCCATGGTGGACAGCTCACAGACAGCTTCGGGGTGAGGACTGGAGTCAGACAAGGCTGCCTCCTGTCGCCTTTTCTTTTCCTCCTGGTGATCGACTAGACCATGAAGAGGTCAATAGCACACAGAAGAAATGGAATCCAGTGGACACTATGGGACCAGCTTGATGACTTGGACTTCGCTGACGACCTAGCCCTGCCCTTTCCCACAGCCACCAACAGATGCAGGACAAGACAACAGAGCTGGAAGCCATCTCTTCACGAGTTGGTCTCAAGGTCCATGAGGGGCAAGACCAAGATCCTCAAAATCAACACGAAAAGTGAGGACCCAGTCACACTGCATGGAAGTGAGCTGGAAGAAGTGGAGGCCTTTACATATCTGGGCAGCATCATTGACAAGCAGGGTGGCACAGACGCAGACGTCAGAGCAAGAATCGCAATGCAAGGGCAGCATACTTGCAACTGAAGAACATATGGAGCTCCAAGGTGGTATCGACTTGCACGAAGATCAGGCTGTTCAACTCCAACGTCAAGTCAGTGTTACTGTATGGAGCCGAGACATGGAGGACAACAAAGACCACCACCAGGAAAGTGCAGACTTTCATCAACAGCTGCCTGAGAAGAATCCTCCAGATCCACTGGCCCAACACCATCAGCAACCCAGATCTGTGGCAGCGTATCAACCAACTGCCAACCGAAGATGAGATCCGGCGCAGAAGATGGGATGGATTGGGCACACCCTGAGGAAGCCAGCCAGTAACATCACCAGACAGGCGTTATCATGGAACCCCCAGGGAAAACGGAAAAGAGGAAGGCCAAAAAACACCCCGCGACGGGACCTTGAGGCAGACAGCCAGAAGATGGGACACACCTGGAAACAACTAGAGAGGGCAGCCCAGGATCGAGGACTCTGGCGGACTGTTGTTGGCGGCCTATGCTTCAGGAGGAGCGACAGGCATAACTGACTGAACTGACTGAGTCGGTGGCAGGTACAAACATTGTGATGAGCAGTCGGTCGCAGGTACAAACATTGTCATGAGGCAGTCGGAGGCAGGTACAAACATTGTGATGAGGCAGTCGGTGGCAGGTACAAACATTGTGATGAGGCAGTCAGTGGCAGGTACAAACATTTTGATGAGGCAGTCGGTCGCAGGTACAAACATTTTGATGAAGCAGTCGGTGGCAGGTACAAACATTTTGATGAGGCAGTCGGTGGCAGGTACAAACATTGTGGTGAGGCAGTCGGTGGCAGGTACAAACATTGTGATGAGGCAGTCGGCGACAGGTACAAACATTGTCATGAGGCAGTCGGTGGCAGTACAAACATTGTGATGAGGCATACACAAACATTGTGATGAGGCAGTCGGTGGCAGGTACAGACATTGTCATGAGGCAGTCGGTACAGCAGGTACAAACATTTTGATGAGGCAGTCGGTGGCAAGTACAAACATTGTAATGAGGCAGTCAGTGACAGGTATGAACACTTTAATGGGGCAGTCGGTGGCAGATACAAACATTGTGATGAGGCAGTCGGTGGCAGGTACAAACATTGTGATGAGGCAGTCGGTAGTTGGTGCCAAAAATTTTGATGAGGAAGTCGCTGGCATGTACAAACACTTTAATGGGGCAGTCGGTGGCAGGTACAAACATTTTGATGAGGCAGGCGGTGGTACGTACAAACCTAGTTTTTGTGTTAATCAGGTATGCTTCATTGGTTAAATGGAAGTTAGAGTTTGTACCAATGGAGTTGTTTTCCTACAGGTGGTCGTGAATTTTCCAGTTCTTAGTGAAGGCCTAAAATATCTAATTGTTCCGTTGATTAAACTTATGATTGACAACACTTGACGAGACATAGGATGACTGTAGGAAGTTGTGGTTAGTGAATGTGTGAGTGGAGAGGTGGATGAGAAGAATGGAGTGGGTGGACGGAGAGAGAATATGTATACTTATATGTGATCGGGAGGAAGTGATTAAATTCAATCAGTGTGTTATTTTTTTTAAACCGTTGTTTATCTTTTCCCTAAAGTATTATAATGATGTGAGTGTTGGTGAGCTGTGGAAGTGAGTAATGAAAATTACCGTGTATAATTATTGGAAAATGTATTCTGATCCCTGTTGTGGACACGTCTAGTGATGACAATGTGGAAAAGTAAAAACTTTCTTTCTTGATAAAAGGGACAATGAAAATTGTTCCTTTATCTGTAACAATGCATTCTCGGCACTTTGAAAAGGGGTACATGAGGGAATCGTTTCTTCAATGTAATCATTCATGGTGTAAATCAAGGATTTTTCTGTTGTAATGCACCCATTGTATTGAAACTGAATAGATTATATTATGGGTATTTTTCCCCAATTCCAGTGAAATATATTCTGCGAAGAGTAACTGCTAGTGACAAACAAGAACGATGACTATGAAGGAAGTAGGCTTGGTAATCACGGTAGTTATCAGTTCCCCAGGTGTTGGTGAGGCCCCTGAGTCCACCCTGGAGCTGACTGCCAGCGGGTGTGGGGGTACAGCCTGTGCCCTAGCAGCTGTCTCTGTCCAGACAACGTAGAGAGGCTGACCACCAGGTCAGTAGAAGACACGTGTGATAAAGGGCCTCAGGATTCTCCGTCACGACGACGTGGAGAAACTAACCACCAGGTCGCTGGTTCAACGTGTGTGTGTGTGTGTGTGTGTGTGTGTGTGTGTGTGTGTGTGTGTGTGTGTGTGTGTGTGTTCTGTTTCTGCCGTGTGGGTGTTCCCAGGAGGACTCCACGAACTGCATCCGTGAGCTGCTCTGCCTACTGTATGAAGACCTTGACTTGGGCTGGATGCAGCTAAGTATATGAACTGTGTGTTGGGACACTATTGAAGGTGCCAGCGAAGTCAGCGCCGGGGAAAAAAATATATATTTAATATGTCAGTTTAGAGAACGGCGGTTAAAAAGCTCCTTGAGTTGTTGCACGCCCTTCCTGGTGGTGGCCTATATCGGTGTTTTTGTGCTGTTTATTCATATATGGTGAGATGTGGTGAGATGTTTTTTGAGTTTGGGCAGCATGTAAAAAGAATAAAACTTAAGTTTATGAGTTGCCTGGCTGTCTATGTTCGTGTGGTGTGGGTGTGTGTAGGAAAAAAGTCGTTACACGCATCCAGACTTTTTCTAGTGAGAGTCAGACAGTAAAACACGCACTACCACACCATCCGTAACAAGGGGGCAGGGTACACAGAATATACAGTGTGAAGTGTGTGCATGCACGTATCTATATAGGAGGAAGGTACACAGATAATACAGTGGCAGTGTGTGCATGCACGTATCTATATAGGGACTAGGTACACAGATAATATAGTTGAAGTGTGTACATGCACGTATCTGTGTTGGGACTAGGTACACAGATAACACAGTGGAAGTGTGTGCTCGAATCTATATAGGAGCTAGGTACACAGATAACGCAGTGTGAAGTGTGTGCATGCACGTATCTATATAGGAGGTAGGTACACAGATAGCAAAGTTGAAGTGTGCACACGAACGCTCCTTGGTATGGGCTAGGTACACGATTGACATAGTCTGAAGTGTGCTCGCATGCGTACATGCATGGGGCAGACGCAAACAGGGCACCCTTAAAATGTTGGCATGCACGCTGGCATGAATACGAAGGTGCAAAATGACAGTTTGACAGGTGCGTTTGTACATCTGTATGCGGGCGTGGAAACAGACGCACGGTGGGCGTGCAGGACGAGGGACATAATATCGAAGGAAGAAAAGAGACAGACAGACAGACAGACAGACAGACAGACATGCAAAAAAAAAAGAAAAGAACGAAAATCAAACTGCAGAAAGAAAGGCAAGTAGCAAAGGTTCTGGGCCACAGCAGATGAACCTCTGCTCGTATTGCTGTCGGGACGGCCTTCCTTCTGTCATTAATGTCGGACCTAACGACCTCTGTGTGTGTGTGTGTGTGTGTGTGTGTGTGTGTGTGTGTGTGTGTGTGTGTGTGTGTGTACAGTCAAACGGTTGAAAAATCCGTATAATCATTTCTGTTTCTGTCTATTTATAAGGATACTAATAACAAACATTTTAGAGAGCGCTTTCTGAAGCCCAAAGCGCTTTATAATGCATACAGAACGTACGAATAATAGTAAGCTGAACACTACTTTCAGAATCTGAAAACAATAATAAGAGTGTGGACAATTTACATAATAGATTATGCAGCTTGAAATACAAGCAATGTATTTCCAACATTTCGCACATAAAACTTACTTCTCCCAACACACACACACACACACACACACACGCGCGCGCGCGCGCGCGCGCGCGCGCGCGCGCACGCACGCGCGCGCACGCACGCACGCACGCACGCACGCACGCACGCACGCACGCACGCACGCACGCACACGCACGCACGCACGCACGCACGCACACCAAGACACGCACAACCCCGCTCCTAAACTAACACAAGCGGGCACGCATATGAAAATACATGCAAACGGCAGAGACAGCAATACCACTTTCGAGATATGTAAAATCTGGCTTGAAAAGATGGGGTGTCCAATTCGCTGTGAATGCGGAAGGAGAGAGAAGTAATGGTGGATAGAACAAGGCAAAGGATTCCAGAACTGCTCGGCTGCTAAGGCACAACGGGTGCTTCCCTTTATGGTGTCGTCAGCTGAAGGCAGGGGTCTGCAAATTGCTCTGTTGTTAGCAGAACAGTCAAGAGTTGTGGGTGGAGCGCGGATTGATTGAAGTAGCTCACACAGCTGCACAGCCGTCTTTCCAGTCACTGTCTAAAGGTGCAGACAGCACATTTTGTACTAAATTCTCTGTTCTGCTGGAACCCAGTGAAGATCTTTAAGACGCGGCTTGACGTGCATTGTCTGACAAGATCTCTGCATCACCCTGGCAGCAGCATTCTGGACATGCTGGAGTTGTGTTGTGAGTATGGCGGGATGGCTGGTTGGGACGTAGGAATGGTGTGTTGTGTGAGTGTCAACAGATGGCTGGTATGGAATTAGGAATGGTGTTGTGAGTGTCAACAGATGGCTGGTATGGAATAAGGAGTGGTGTGGTGAGTGTCAACAGATGGTTGGTAGGGAATTAGGAGTGGTGTTGTGAGTGTCAACAGATGGCTGGTAGGGAATTAGGAGTGGTGTTGTGAGTGTCAACAGATGGCTGGTAGGGACGTAGGAATGGTGTTGTGAGTGTCAACAGATGGCTGGTATGGAATTAGGAGTGGTGTTGTGAGTGTCAACAGATGGCTGGTATGGAATAAGGAGTGGTGTTGTGAGTGTCAACACATGGCTGGTAGGGGATCAGCAGTGATGTTGTGAGTGTCAGGGGATGGCTAATAGAGAATGGCAATGTCCGGTCTGGACAGGGCGGAGGAGCTCTCTAGCTTGTTGGCAGGGACATGAGTGAGATCCTGGCGAGTGGGCCTAATGTTTCTGACCTCAAGGTATGCCTCTACATATTTTCATAACGTCACATCTTAATCAAACAGAAAGCAGAGACTGGAACTGTGTGGGAAATTCAGTGTCGATGTTGTCCAGTGAAAAAGAGTGTGGGAACAGTGCTGTGAACGCAACGCCAGAGAATCTGGTAACCTCTGTTTGGTCAACACTAAGCTTCAATGTGTTACGTTCCCACCGCATTTTGAATTTCTTGCAGTAATCTTGGAGGAACTCAGCTGTGTCATTCTCAGGCGATTCAGTGGGTGGCGATGTCATAGTAGTATGAAGGGATTCAGTTGATGCTTTGTCATTCTCAGGTGATTCAGGTGGCGTGGTGTATTGTCTGCAAACATTTCGTGACGAACTGACGAATTCATTCTCTTTTGTTGATGTTCTTGCCTTCTCGTTTCGTCCCCCTACCCGAATTGTATGACACAAAATGACCTGGTATCCACAAACCCCTGCAGGGTATTACTTTGATTCTGTCCTCAGTGAACAGTGTGTCTTGGGGAAATATGTCTGTGGTGAGGTCCCTGGCTAACTGATTTAGGTCATGGCCCGGCAGTCCCAGGGCTGAACACCGCTCTGCATAATGGGAGATAACTTTTCATCCTTGACAGTAACTGTGGCTGTGTTTGGCGCACCGGGGGTGAGACAGTGTGGTGAATTATGCTCGAACCGTCATTCTACAGAGAAATGTCCCTCACCCCCATCTCCGACCAATCCGCTTCACTCTGTTCCCCCACCTGTCCTCCCCCCCTTCCACCCTTTGCCCTCATTGTGGTGCGTCAGACTCTGACAGGCGGACAGCCAGCAGGGTGACGTCCGATCTCTCTGATGACTCCCGAAGACAAGGAGGGCATTGTCCGTGTTTCCAGAGTGTGACGCACGGAACAGAACACTGGACAATACATCACGTGCACTGAGTGCCAGGAATGACTTTGTATACTTGTTGCAAACATGAATGAACAAAAGAGTGGGCGTGAACGACAAACCTACAACAAACACAACTATGAATTAACAACAGAATGGATGTGAATTACAAACCTCACAACACGAATATGAATTAACAACAGAATAGATGTGATTCACAAACCTCACGACGCAACTATAAATTAAGAACAGAAAGGATGTGAATGACAAACCTTTCAACACAGATATAAATCAACAATAGAAATGGGAGTAAATTGCAAACCTTACAACACACACATGAATTAAGAACAGAATGGGAGTGAATGGCAAACCTTACAACAGAAATGTGAAACGATAATTGTACGGCTGTCAAATACAAACTTCATCACACAAATATGAATCAATAGAATGGGAATAAATTACAAACCTTACAACGCATGTCTAAACCGACAATAGAATGAGAGTGAGGTACAAACCTCACAAAACAAATCTGAATGGAGATAACAGTGAGTTTGCGTTACAAACGTCACGACACCAACATGAGTGAAGAACACAGTGGATCTGCAGTCAAAAACCACAACACAATGTTCCTTACTACGCACTGATCTCAGACTCGGTACACATAGTGTTAAAATGCGGGTCATGATGACACAAAGATAATTTCGAAAGCGCCAGCTCAGTCGATTGATTTCCAACCTTCCAAAGCTGATCAGCAGAAACTGGAAAAAAAAAAAAAAAAAGAGAACCTATCTGCTTTTCACATAATGCACTCTGATGGGTTCCTGGGGACTTGTGGAATGCTGTCACTGCACTTGTAACCCACTTCTGGTCGTGTCGGCCACTGTGTGCGCATGTCAGGAGCGTTTCTCTCCGAACACCAGGTACATCACTGGTGACTTTAGAGAACTAACACCAGGTACATCACTGGTGACTTTAGAGAACTAACACCACGTATATCACTGGTGACTTAGAGAACTAACACCAGGTACATCACTGGTGACTTTAGAGAACTAACACCACGTATATCACTGGTGACTTAGAGAACTAACACCAGGTACATCACTGGTGACTTTAGAGTACTAACACCACGTGCATCACTGGTGACTTAGAGAAGTAAGATCAGGTACATCACTGGTGACTTTAGAGAACTAACACGACGTACATCACTGGTGACTTAGAGAACTAAGATCAGGTACATCACGGTGACTTAGAGAATTAACCTCAGGTACATCATGGTGACTTAGAGAACTGACATCAGGTACATCACTGGTGCCTTAGAGAATTAACATCAGGTACATCACTGGTGACTTAGAGAATTAACATCGGGTACATCACTTATGACTCAGAGAACAACACGTACGTACATCATGGTGACTTAGAGAACTAACACCACGTGCATCACTGGTGACCTAGACAACTAATACCAGGTACATCACTGTGACTTAGAAAAAAAGCATCACTGGATTATCAGTGGTAGCATAAAGAACAAACAGCAATAAATGTCACAGGTGGCTTAGACAGCAAACCTAGGTAAAACGCCGCTGCTTAACACTAGGTATATTAACGCTGCCTTAAAGAATGAATAATGTGAATACTGCAGCTGGCTTAGACGAGAAACACTGTGTATATCACCGGTGGCTAGGAGAAGAAGAAACAGGAGAGATCACTGGTGGCTTAGACTTAGAGAATAACACTAGCAGTACGACTGGTGGCTTAGAGAACGAACACTAGCAGTACGACTGGTGATTTAGAGAACGAACGAACTCAAGCAGTACGACTGGGGCTTTAGAGAACGAACACTAGTGGCGTAGACAAGGAACACTGAACATATCATTGGTGCTTTACAAAAGGAACACTGAATATATCATTGGTGCTTTACAAAAGGAACACTGAATATATCATTGGTGCTTTACAGAAGGAACACTGAATATATCATTGGTGCTTTACAGAAGGAACACCGGATATATCACTGGTGGCGTAGAGAAGGAACACTAGATATATCACTGGTGGTTTAGGGAAGAAACACTGGATATATCACTATTGTTTAGAGAAGGAACACTGGATATATCACTGGTGGTTTAGAGAAGGAACACTGGATGTATCACTAGTGGTTTAGAGAAGGAACACTGGATGTATCACT
>JADBJO010005538.1:100000-105000 GCA_016801955.1 Conus betulinus
GTGTGTGTGTGTGTGTGTGTGTGTGTGGAGCTCTTTTAAAACACTATCAGGCGTTTTAGTAATATTTATTATTATATAGTCGCTCCTCACGCTGAGCACTGTGACCTGATGAGTTTTTAAGATGGAGGAAATCAATTTTAGGCAATCAATAAAAAAAAACATACCATTCTCCAACTCACAATTTTTACCTAAAAAGATTAATAGAACAAACCGAAAAATTTGTGCGAAATATGAGATGGAAAGCGTTTTTTTTTTTTTTTTTTTTTTTTTTTTACCTGAACCCAAATGCGAAAAAAAAAAGGACAAAAACACTTACGGCTTCAAATCATGGCGATCTCCGCCGGCCATTAATGATATGAAATCTTTCGAGGACAAAATGAAAAGAATGATAGCCAATATCGAATTCAAAAGATCAAACAACGATATCCAAAACATCAAAAAAAAAAAATGAAATAAAACAAATGCAAAATGACAACAACAACAAATATTCGTGAAGGCTGACAAAACCAGTAATTACTACAAAATGGACCTAATGAATATTCCCAACTTCTTGACAAAAAACATCAACAACAACAACAAAAAACTACAAAAAAGCTGATAAAACTACACATGACAACATCCGTAAAAAAAGGAACTTGTGCATCGCATGGATCTAAGTGACAGGGTGGAAACAACAGCAATAAAAGAAGCCTTTATAACCCTCAAAGACCACGAGCCTAATTTCTACAACCACCCAACATATAGACTAACCAATCCATCTAAAACTGAATTAGGTAAAATAAGTAAGAAATTTCTAGAAAAAGTCATAAGAAACATAAAATCAAACTCTGAATACACCTTTGGAAGAACACATACGAAGTTATCCAATGGTCAAAAAAAAACTCAACCAACAGAAGAATACAGTATTCATCACATTCGATATAGTAGACTTCTATCCATCCATAGATGAAGAACTACTCATTAAAGCTCTGAAATTTGCAAATAAACATACAGAAATAACAGGGTCAGAAATGGAAATCATTCTCCACGCTAAGAAAACTTTACTCCACAGCAGAAATGAAACCTGGATCAAGAAAACGAACAGAAACTCAATATTTGATGTGACCATGGGATCGTATGATGGTGCCGAAACTTGCGAACTGGTCGGACTGTTCATGCTATCCATCATCCAAACACAACTTGGAAAACAAGTCGGACTATACAGAGACGACGGCCTCATTGCACTAACCAACAACCCAAGAACCATCGAAAACAAGAAAAAAGAACTATGCAAAATCTTCCAAAATCAAAACTTAAAAATCATCATTGAAGCAAACAAAAAAGGTAGTGAACTACTTAGACATAACACTTGACCTCAACAACCACATATATAAACCATACAAGAAACCTAATGACACAGCCATCTATGTAAACATTAAAAGTAACCACCCACCATTCGTACTAAAAACTATACCTAACGGCATAAACAAAAGACTATCTAATCTATCATGCAATGAAAGAGTATTCAATAACGCAGCAGTAGAATACCAAGAAGCATTGCAAAAAAGTGGTTACAACTACAGACTACAATACAACCAGATAACAACATGAACAAAAACAAAAAAACAAAAAAACAGGAAAAGAAAAATTACATGGTACAACCCTCCATATGACGGAAGAGTTAAAACAAACATAGGGAAAGTTTTTTCTTTTTAATAATAACAACATCGTTTCCAAAAGAACACAAACTGTCAAAAATATTCAACAAAAACACTATCAAACTATCATATTCATGTATGCCCAACCTAAAAAGTGTAATTGATTCATCTAACAAAATGAAAACTAACACAGCAAAGAAGGGTGAAGAAAGGAAATCTTGCAACTGCACTAAAAAAGAACAGTGCCCCTTAAGCAACAAATGCCTCTATAATAATATTGTATACCAAGCCACTGTGACATCAGAACATGAAAAAGAAACATTTATAGGGATTACGGAAAACCACTTCAAAACCAGATATGCAAACCATAAACAGTTAATTAATAAAGAAAAATACAAAAACCAAACAGAACTGAGCAAATACATTTAGAGACTTAAAGACAAAAAAATAAACTACAATATATCTTGGAAAATCATAAAAAGAGCATCACCATACAATAATACTTCAAAAAGATGCAACCTATGCCTAACTGAAAAATGGTTAATACTATGTAAACCACACTTAGCAACTCTAAATACCAAAACTGAAATAGTAAACAACTGCAGGCACAAATGGAAATCGTTGTCGAAAAACGCACCCTGAACATTTACCTGAAACACAGAAAACACGTGCATCCAATCCGCACGTGCAAGCAGGGCCCTACAAGCTACATAACATCGGCGGTTGGCGACCCAAGCATTATCCTGATGAGAGCAGACAAGCTCGAAACAAGTTTGTAGAGATTTTTTAGAACCTCTTTTAATCACCTGGTTTGAATAGAATATATATATATATATATATATATATATATATATATATATATATATATATATTCAGATTCCGACAACTGTATTATTCTCTCGTTAAAAGAGAAATGACATTCGTGACCGCTGCCCTAAAAGTTAAGACATACATATTTATAGTTACAAACGTGACACTGAAAATTAAAATTACTTTCAAACAATAAAACATGCGTGTATCACCAAAATGGGAATTTCAATCTTTCTCCTTTTTGGTAGTGCAAATAAAGCATGCGCTCAGCCACTCATAATTATATAAACATACATGTGTGCACGTATGAGAGAGAGAGAGAGAGAGAGAGAGAGAGAGAGAGAGAGAGAGAGAGGTGATTTATCATTAAAAATCATTAAGATGAGACATATTCCAGACATTTCTATTCCTCACTGTTCCAGGACACACACACACACACACACACACACACACACACACACACTCCAGCATCTATACTTTCCCGCTTGCTCACAGACATACACACCCGTGCACATGCTTATGTCACAGGTGATCCACCGCCTCTTCTTACACGCTGTGTTTGTTTAAAAGCGCAATGGATTTGAACACAAAGCTCTTTTTTGTGCGCATCAGCTTAGCTCTGGGGACACAAAATCGTCTGCCTGATGGAAGGAGCACAAACTGTCGCGCAAGCGTATGCCCACTGTCACTAACAATCGCACGAGCCTTGCTGACCGCACGCCTTTCATACAACTCACTCATACTCTCCTGCCTCTCACCAACAATCTTACCACAGATGTTCACAACGCTATCCAAGAGTTTGCTGTTTTTCAAATTAAGATTTCCATACCAGCAAATGCATGAAAAAGTCGAGACAGACTCAAATAAAACTCGTGTAAAATATTTTAAGAATTTTTGGCTGGACATGCAGCTTCCTCAATTTGCGTAGGAAATACATTCCGGTTTGGCATTTTTTTGTATGCGGACCTGGTGTGTGTATTGAAAGTGAGCATATTGTCTAACGTTGTGCCCAGATATTTGTATTCCTCTACCCGTTCCACATTTTCTCCATCAATATAAATTTTTCGCTTTCTTAAAATCTATGATCATCTCCTTTGGGGTTTTTTTTACGTTAAGCTCAAGATAATTTTCTTTACACCAGGTGCTGAAACGCTCAACTTCATCAAAATATGTTACATCAGAATTGGAAAGGTCTACAACGGCTGTATCATGTGAATATTTTATGACTGGTGTTTCTTCTGTACCAATGCAGTCGTTGGCGTACAGAGTAAAGAGGACAGGAGAAAGAACGGTACCTTGAGGGGCACCTGTGGAACAAAAGAGGACAGATGACATGACAGATTGATAGCGCACTGACTGGGATCTGGAGATGAGGAAATCTGTGATCCAAGGATAAGCGTGGGTCTGACATTTAAGGATAAAAGTTTGTGCGCTAAGAGATGAGGCTGGATGGTGTTAAAAGCTGATGAAAAATCAATTAAAAAAAAAAGAATACGAACAAAAGAATCTGTTTTCTCCAGGTGAGTGTAAGCGTTGTGTAAAAGTGTGAGAGTGGCATCGTCTATGCATCTGTTGCGTTTGTATGCAAACTGATAAGGATCTTGATGACTGACTATCAGTGAGGAGGTGACTGAGTATTGCTCTTTCGAAACACTTCATCACAATGGATGTTAGAGCGACTGGGCGGTAGTCATTTAGGGAAGATGGTTTAGACTTTTTTTTGGTATAGGACAGATCACTGAGGCTTTCAAGAAGAGGGGACAGTTGAAGTTTTAATAGACCAATTGAACAGTCTAGTGAAGACATGACAGAGTTGAGATCCACAGTTCTTGAGTAATACACTACTAATATTGTCCGGTCCAGGCGCCTTTTGTATATTTAGTCTTTTAAACATTGAAAGTATTGTTGTATCTTCTATAATGATCTCATCTTCTATCTTTGCTTTGATTTCCTCTTTTATCACTCCCAGTGCATCGGGGAAATCATGAGCATCAACACGACAGTAAAATTCGTTGAGTTCATTAGAGAATTGTTGTTGCTGTTCTTTTGATAAGGCACAATGATGATGGGATTTGGTTTGACCAGTTAATTTTTTTAGACCTTGCCATGCGTTTCGCATATTACTGCACTGAAACTGCAATTCAACCTTCTCTTTGTACTTTGTTTGGGCTGAGCGTATTTCCTTTCTCAGTTTTGTTTGGACTTTCTTACGTTCCATTTTGTTTTCTGTTTGAAAGGCAATTTTCTTTCATTTAACACTGTTTTCAGTGGCTTCGTTACCCATGCTTTATTATTAGGGAAAATTTTATTGTTTTCGATGGAATGATTAAATCTTGACAAAACAATATATTCTGATATGACATCTGTTGCTTCATGGATATTGACAGAGGATTCGAAGAAAAGGTCCCAATCAGTACAGTCAAAACATCCATGTAATTCCAAAATACTGCCAGGCTCCCATACCTTAACCTTCTTCTTTATCGTGGGTTCTGTCTGAAAATTAGGTCTGTACGCGGGTATGAGGTGGACTACATCATGATCGGATTTTCCGAT